>CAJDSM010032508.1:3506-18400 GCA_903981925.1 Ostrea lurida
AAAAACGCGAGATGTTGGAGGCTTCAATCCCGCATCAAAATGGAATGTCTGCGAGAGATAAGACATGTAATTCGTGTCACAAAACTGGACGGCATTTTGGAGTAGTAAATGTAGGGTCGATAACAACACATAAAGAATGCTTTAGATCAAAAATCAGTTAAGAACTGGAAACTGCCGCCTGTAAGTTACAGCGATTCTGATTCAACAATCTGAAGTTGAAGATTACGTATTTGGTTGATACAGAATCAATTACAATGTCCACATTACACGCCAAATTACCGCTCGTTTCAATTAGGCACTCCTCACAACTAAGGATATCTATTGCCGTCAGCGTTCTCACGTCGCGGCAAACGTAAGCGTCACAACAGATTCAGGGGTCTGATGTGGTTTGATATATGACTGTGTGAGGTGTTTTTTCCTTAGCGACTGCACCGTGATAACATCGTTTGATATAAATGTCCATGTCCAGGGGCATAAAGATTATCAAGACATTAGTAATTTATGTATCCTCTTCCAAGTGGGAGGCATATTGTTTTTGTACTTTCTGTCGTCTGTCCTCCTGTTCTGTCTGTTCAATAAAAAATTCGTGAACGTTCTCCTCCCTATACCACTTATTAGATTAGTCAGTTTAAATTTTGTATATTGCTTCAGTTGCCATTTAAGATGTGCATGATTGTCAGGACAGGAGGATCAGTTATTTACCGTCAAGCTATGGATTGCCGCAACAAGGGTGTAGGGTGTAAAATAGCTTGTGAACACTTCCATTAACACAGTCTAATAAAGATAGCCTTTAACTTTGTTAAAGATGGTTTGGTTGGCCATTTGTTAGCATGTGCATATTGTCAGGACAGGATGATTCCACTATTTTCCTTCAAGTTTGGTGGATCAACAGGGGTGGAGGCGCTACATGGGATAAAATTGCTCATTTATTATTGGTTTCACTGGCAAAGACGAATTATCAGCTGTTTCTTTCGGAACATCGGATAAGTCCTTCTGATAGATCACCTTTCGGAAATTAATCCTTTCTTATTTTTTTTAAATGATCCGTGAGGTTTTTGTGTAAACCTTTCCTCGATAAGACATCTTGAACTTTGCATGAGGAGAAGAAAGAGGAGGAAGAATGAGAAACAAGCAGTGGTTCAGACACTTTTTGAAAGCTTAACCGTATTCACACAATATTTCGCTCATGTCTCCGTCGTTTTAAATACTGCTGTGGCGTGGTACATTTAGATGATAGGTTGTTGGTGTTCCAAGAATGAGGGCATTTTAACGCGAATTCACTGAATGTTCAATGGAAGAACCATAAAATTAGGCGCTTTGAAGGGGATATATCATAATCGGCACCAATTTTGATGCACCAGATGCGGGATCAAATGTGTAAAGTAAAGGATTGTAAAGAAATATCGGGTTTAGCGTTTTTTAGTTTTCAATAATATAGGTATAATATATATATATATAATCTATATCTATACTATATATAATACTAATTTATATTTTATCTTATATTACCCTATAATCTTTTTCATGCATATTCTGAGTCCACTCCATTGTGATAGCTTATATATTTTTCGCCTAGCTTTTGATATCTGTAGTAGAGTGCTCCATTTCGAAATACATTTATTTTAATTGATAAAAATTGTACATTCTTCCTGCATCTGGTTTACGTTCCGTTCTTACTAAGGTACCAAACCATATGCGAACTCTTGAACATACCTGAGCACAGGGGTGAATTACTATCAAAATCCAGGGTTTAGTCACTAAAAACCCACGGTTTAAGTCAAAATTTCAATCATTTCTAAGATGCTTATTATGATTTTGGTCCCTGAGAAGGATATAAAATGGGTCGGAAGATAACAAAAGTATCGAAACGATTAATCATAGTGTCCTTAAAAATCACATACCAAATGAGTGTAGGGCAACACGGAACTTCGACATAAAAAGCGAAAGCAGGATCAGCGTGTTCCATGGTAGGGTAACATGCATCCTCTGCTGACAGGCGGTTCAGGCCCGCCGTGCATGCCGTAGTCCGATAGACAAATAAACGGGGTAAACCGTTCGTCAAATCTCGTATTCGAAGAAAATGACAGTTTATACAAAGGGTTGAACAGCAAGATCAGTCAAACATATGACTTAGTGATAAATTTGTAATCGCTAAACAAGAGTCATTATAAGATGCGACGCGTAGAATTTGCGAAATTGTATGAATCTTAAACGCGATTCGTCTATAACCCTGCACATCAACTTTTTTGCGAGTTGAGGTAGTTTGCCCTTGTGCTTTAAAATTCATCATCACGCATGAACAATGCCCTTGCGCCGTATCGCAAATCAAACTTGTAGAGACATTACACCCACCATATAGCAGGTATATGGCATAATTACTAAAATAAAAAGGAAAGTTGACAATTGCTAAAGTCAAAGGCACACGTTTATCATATAATGTAGTTTCAAGTCTGCCATTAGAGGTCAATATTAAGTAAAAATTATCCAAATATGCAAGCACATCTGTCAGATTGTGTGGTGGTCCTTTACTTCTCAAGTTCATCAGGATAATATCAATGGAACATAATTGTGAAATTATGATTGTTTAATTGATAAGACATCGTCTATATACCTATAAGTAAGGTTTGAAGGCCGCGCAAGTTATTATTCTTGTTTTTATCCCGTATAGTTTCTGAAACAAATTCTGCTTCCGTGGTATGAATAAAAATAAGTCTGCAATAAGGGGAGACACAATTGGCTCGCCCATTAGGAATAACCCGGCGGATTGTTGGAAGACTGGTGCTCCCAAAGACTACATTAAATATTTTATCTATAGAAACACACTTAAGCAACTGCTACTTAATATGCTACTTCAGAGTTACTTGGGGCTGTGTGGGCAATCAGAGGTAGGATTCTGACATAAATATGTATCTTGTTTCCCATCGACCCAGAATCTTGTTATGGGGTGCGGTGCCGGTCTTGTGCTTGAATTATCTTGCAAAAGCCTAGATTTTTACAGTCTTAATCTTAGGGTATAATTCATCTTTCGAGTCTCGGATGAAAGAAACATCTATTTAGAACACGGTATTTGTTCATTATAGTTCATTTTGTTCACAACTATAATTTTTATAAAGCGAAAAAAAAAATATAAATTCTCCCGTTTCTCGTGATTTTGAAAGGTTTTTCTATACAGCCTCTCTAGAGTTTTTGAGAATCCACATCTCACATTGACCACCAAGTGCTGGACTAGGTTGTAAAGTGGGCTATCATCTTAAAGATGAACATCCTTAACAGCTGTTGTCGTATTTGAAGAAGCCTTGGAATGAAGGAGCGGACCCAGACGCTTTTACGATCATTGCTAGTTAATTAGGAGCTGAGGGCGTATGAGATAAGATCAAAGAGGCGCTATGTCGGCTTCACCAGCAAGCACTTACTGGGAACCAGCGATGTTATCTTAATTCGGATGCAGACGCAAGAAATTGATGAACACACGAGAGGTGGTGCGATAGAGCAATATTATATAGCAAAACGTTGACTTCTCAATTGCTTCATTGCGAAATAAGTCTGATTAGAAATAGCTAAATTAATTGTACATGCAATTTAACAAATATTGAGAAATGCACGTGTGTTTATACGGCAACATTGCGAACAAAAAACTATATGGTTCCACTGATTTTTTATAATCATAATTCAAGAAGCAATCGCAAATTGGGTGCAGTAAAAATATACGAGTGACAGAAATTAACAAACAAGTGATCAATCTTCGTAAAATCCTACACAGAATACAAAATAAGAGCTGGGCAACAGGAGCCCTAGATACATGTACCTCTGCAGAGATGGATAAGGGGTCTAGGTGAGTAGCATACCCCAGTTGAGCGGTCATATTACCGTGAGCATTGTCTTGATCAGGTTAAACGGAATTATCCATAGTCAAAAAAACAATGTATAAAGAAGGCTTAACAATTATTTGGCACATGTAATTATTTATGCAGAATTTCAAAGTTATGTAAAAGATTTAGATATACATACATGTAGGTTCTACATTCAAAATATGGCTGTCCAAGTTAGCAATATGTGCCAAAGCCGACCACGTGTCAAACATGGGTATTTGAAGTTCTTGAATAATTTGGAAATCAATGCTGTACCTAAAAAAATTACCTCTTCTTGGGGCTTTTTGCTTTTCGTCCTAGTTTCATAAAGATGCTAGATCAAATGATTTGCTAGTATTGCAATTTATCTGAGAAAATGGGGCATTACAAGTGGCGAAATCCACTTCCATTGCGTTAGTACGAAAATAGTACGGTTTTAAATTTGAATATATTTTATTGCCAAATTAGACAAAGGATTGGGTACAAGTTCCAAAACTTAGATAACCCTTTCCTTTCAATAATGTACAATCATATGTGCCATACATTTACAAGTTACCAATTGAATATTCGTAAGTGCAAGTACGTTCGAAGATATCCCAGCATAAATACCATGAAAAGTGTTTAACACAGATTGAAGTAACTGAACTTTTTTCGAACAGGAACTTATATCTTGATATCGTCGAAAAAAATGAAAGGAAGAACAGAATCTACAGTAAATTTTTCCACGAGGTCTCTTGGGTCTGTTGAACCACCCGCTTCAAGAAGCCGAAATGTACGCTTTGCCGACAGAAATGGGCGGGAAGAGATCAGTATCCGCTTTTTGATTCTATGGAAGGGTATATAATACGATGCAAACTGTGTCAGCAGATGTTAACTGTATTTTTCAGTTGTTGTTTACTAGTACTTTAAAACCTCGTTATTTTTAAAATTGTTCTTCCATTTTATAGCTAAATCTTGTGGTAAGTCAAGGCGCTACCCTGTCGAAATTCATCGCCAAGGATACTCAGTTTCGCTACTTACGCTTGGAACCCGCTATTGCACAGTGTTATTCAAAACTGGTCTACAGCGAAAATAAATGGCTGAGTCCTTCTGGTAGGAATAATTTGAATGTTTTTACGATCGTTTTAAAGTTTCTAGTTTCTCGTCTGCTTCCTAATTTGACTTGATATATTCTGTCAGATCCACCTGTTGACATTGAAATTGTGCGAGCCTTCATGTCAAATGAAGAACAGAAATCGTTGATTCAAAGTTCTGACGAACGCTACAACACGCACACACTAGGACAAGCTCTGGAGCTGAGATACGCCAGCACGGTTGTCAACAGTACACAGTGTACACAAATGTCAGGTTAATAAAAAAGGTTGTAGACATTGTGGACCAGTATTCAACACATACGGATTCAACATGAATCTTGGATTGTATCCAACGTCAGTTTATGTCAGCATGGATGAAGACCAGTTCCTGTTTTTGGTCCGACGACTCTTTAATACCACAAGGATATACTCATCAAACGTTCGACCTCTATCTAGAGGCCCGAAGGGAGGCTGCATTGCGTAAGTTCAAACATTGCACCATTTTCTTCTCTACAATTTCTAACACTACAATCCTTGTCCTGAAGTACGGCATTTAGTAGTAAATAGTATGGCATTGATACTTGTAAAATTATAATACTTGTACATGTGAATGTGTCTCAATGTAAAAGCAAATAATTTACGAAATCGTTCAATAGAGTCTAGAATAGTGGATCCGGATGACATCACAGAAGCGTGCACAGACCCGGATGTGCCACAAAGACAACACATTAATTACAAATACAAGGAGCCAAAAGTGATTCAGAGGAAGAGAAGGAGGAGGAGGCAAACGGCGGATGCATGCGTTCCAAGTGACGCAACAGACTTTTGTAAATCCACCCCGAAAAACAGACAAGCTGTTGTGGATGAGCTGTGGAATTTAATGTCTAAAGACAAACACATCTACCATGAACCAGAGTCTGAGGTGGAAGAGGCTCTGAAAGGTTGCCTTCTGACTTGTGGCACATGCTTGGAAGGTATCATTTATCGTATTCAAAACTAAGTAATACGAATAAAACCAATACTAAAATAGGCAAATAACTCTGGTTCTAATATTTCATGTTGTTTTAAGGGTCTATTTATGAGAAGAAATTAGAGCACTGCAGTAATCTGATTCACTGGATGCCGTTTGATCTGATGAACACCCAAAAAGGCATGACAAACTTCTTTGCACGAGACAATATGGAAACGTTTGCCCTTGCTTGTGAAAGCAATGAGCATTGTCTTCTGAGAGGCCCATTTTTTCTATCCTTGGTAAGAACCGGATTTTTTTTATGCATTATAGACATGATATTAGTGAAGATAATAATGATTACGAACCCAGAGATGAGGCTTTAAAATGTTCAGTATTAACAGAAAAGTTGTGGATCTTTCGGATGAGAGGTTTCGTGACTTAGTAGGTGTTGTTCGATGGAGAACTTTCATGATCCTAGTTGCAGCATGTGCTAATGTTGAGATGATAGAGAATATGTCATGAATTTTAAAGTCTGTTTTATACTTGAGTATAAATTGAGATAATTGATTAATACAGTAAAATCTAATTTGATTACCTCTTTTATTAGAAGTGGTAGGGGACCTTAACTGGTACTTTTTTCAAAAAGGAAGTTGCATTCTTCCGTCTTGACACAAAGTAACATTCGTTATCAAGATATTTTAGCTAGAAGTGGGGGGATGCAACCTCTTTTATATAAACAGCTGTACTTCACGCTACAATAATTAGATATGAGTTTTTGATCAGAAGAAACTTTGGCCCCAATTATACATCGAACTAAAATGCTGATTTTTTTTTCAAACTAGGACAATCATCTTTCCTTGATAATTAGAAAATTTCGAGAGAAATGTGCAAAAGTTTTATTAGCTCCAAAATATGTCGATACGGAAAAGTTACTAGTAATTACGATGATAATTGGTTAAATAACAGTAAAAAAGAAATTCTAAAGTCGTAACTTTCAAAGGCACACGATACATTCATGTACGAGTACAGGTATCTCCAGTTCACCGTTATGGTTTTGTATATTACACTGTAATTCTATTCCATTGTAGCTGCTGTCTAAATGTCGCAGAGGGATAATTTGTACACCAAAGTAGAACCACGGGTAACCCCTCTTTTTATGCAGATATAATACTATGGTGGGTGCCCCACGGGTAACTTCTGCTTACACACTGATGGGGACCCGAGGTAACTTTGTACCGCTTACACAGTGATGGATGACCAAGGAACTTTGTACTGCCTCTGGCCACCTATCAGTGTGTCAGCAGTAATAGGTTACCTCGAGTTACCAATCAGTGTGTAAGCAATACAAGTTACGGTCACCCATCAGTGTGTCAACAGTACTAGGTTACCTCGAGTTACCAATCAGTGTGTAGGTAATACAAAGTTTCCTCTGGTCACCCATTAATGTGTACGCAGTTCTAGTTTACCAGTGGTCACCCATCAGTGTGTAGGCAATAAATACTAGGTTACCTCGGGTTACCCATCAGTTATTAAGCGGTACAAAGTTACCTATGGTTACCCATCAGTGTGTAAGCCAAGACAATGTTACCTCTAGTCACCCATCAGTGTGTAAGCAGTATTTGTTACCTCGGATCACCCTTCAGTGTGTAACAGTACTACATGTAGGTAACTCGAGTCACCCATCGGTGTGTAAGCAGGGAAGGTTATCTGTGGTCACCCATCAAGTAAAGGCAAAGATTACGAACATGATCAATCTCGTAAGTCCCAAATAGAATACAAAAACAAGAGTTGGGCAAACACGGATCCCTGGACACACCAGAGGTAGATCAGGTGCCTAGGAGGAGTAAGCATCCCTGTTGACCGGTCACACCCGCCATGAGCCCTAGTCTCAATCAGGTAAACGGAACATTCCGTAGTCAAATTCGTGTCTGAAAAACGGTTAAGAATGGCTATGAAACACATCAGACAGCATTTGACTCAATGCTAGGTCATACTGGTAAACTAAATTGTTATAACGACCATATAATTTACGAAATGCTGCCTTTAAACGTGACTGTTGAAGCCCTACAACAACAACATGTCTGTAAGTAGCTTGCCTCGATTAAAAAACTAATCATCCGCAGAGCAAGCTCTTGCGTATCGAAAAGTTGAGAGATCATGTTTCTACTCTCACTTCTTAGATGGAACTATATTTCAAGGCATAGTATACAAGTTGAATGACCCGTGGGCCTACTTCAGCGTAAAAATTATCCATCTACCTAAAAGTCTTAGTTTCTTCATCATCTAAGGGACCATACCATGCAATATTTATAACTGGAGTAGAACCATTGCAAAACACGATGGGACACAAACTTTTTTTTTATAACAACAGGACATGGGACAATGATTTTTTTGGTGTGGATAATTTGGATGGGACATTTACTTTTTTTATTGACAAAAATGCAAACATTTTCCCCATTGAACAGGAAAGTGAACAAGATATTCAACAAATAGTATCCCTAGCAGTGTTCCATCTGTTTTTGTCTTTGTAACTTGCATATCTTGTCATTATTTCAAATCATATAGCGCGAGCATTCACAACT
Organism: Ostrea lurida; assembly: GCA_903981925.1. Taxonomy (NCBI): domain Eukaryota; kingdom Metazoa; phylum Mollusca; class Bivalvia; order Ostreida; family Ostreidae; genus Ostrea; species Ostrea lurida. Next base: position 11,962 of record CAJDSM010032508.1, read on the forward strand.
GCATCTTCGCGAGCCAAGTGTCCGATTCGCTTACTCTAATCTACCCCTTGGCAGATTTAGTCGTGTTTCTAAGCCGTTGCTTTGACTTCCCAAGGCATTCAATCAAATTGCGCCATTCATACCTGATTGAGCATGACATAAAAACCAAAGTAGAATCATTAAGATCAGAAAGGCAAGTTTTAATACGCGATTTACGCCCGAAAGATAAAGGTGATATAAGCTCGCAACAAGTATGCACACCTAAATAAAAACAACAACAAACAATTGTTCACTCGAGTGTTTACGTCAAGAGCGATAACTCGCATTGTCCGTTAGAGTGCAATTCAGTCCGCGACTAAATCAGCCAAGGGGTAGATTAGAGTAAGCGAATCGGACACTTGGCTCGCGAAGATGTCACAACTGGTGTGGGTAGTAAGTCAGATAAACTGGTCCGCCTGTTGAGTTACGTATCGGCTACACTAACAACAGGTACGACCCAAATCTCCGTAAAATCCCACGGTCAACATGTTGACTGCGGGATTTGGAAAAGCAGCGAGATTTACTTAGTATCATGGGATTTGTTTAAACGGTGATGGAAGTAACACCGACGAAATCAACGAAGAGATTGTGTGTTGTGTGCAAAATTGACAATGCAACATGACGTTTCTTTAATTATGATGTAGGGAAAGAAGAAAGATTGTCGGAATTGTTGAAAATTTAGTCTTAAGAAAAACGAAAACAATTTCTTCCCTACATCATAATTAAAGAAACGTCATGTTGCATTGTCAATTTTGCACACAACACTTCGTTGATTTCGTCTGTTACTTCCATCACCGTTTAAACAAATCCCATGATACCTAAGTAAATCTCGCTGCTTTTCCAAATAGTCAACATGTTGACCGTGGGATTTTACGGAGATTTGGGTCGTACCTGTTGTTAGTGTAGCCGATACGTAACTCAACAGGCGGACCAGTTTATCTGACTTACTACCCACACCAGTTGTGAATGCTCGCGCTATATGATTTGAAATACTGACAAGATATGCAAGTTACAGAGACAAAAACAGATGGAACACTTGCTAGGGATACTATTTATTTGTTGAATATCTTGTTCACTTTCCTGTTAATCATCAATGGGGAAAATGCTTGCATTTTTGTCAATAAAAAAGTAAGTGTCCCATCCAAATTATCCACACCAAAAAAAATCATTGTCCCATGTCCTGTTGTTATAAAAAAAAAGTTTGTGTCCCATCGTGTTTTGCACTGGTCCTACTCCAGTTATAAATATTGCATGGTATGGTCCCTTAGATGATGAAGAAACTAAGACTTTTAGGTAGATGGATAATTTTTACGCTGAAGTAGGACCACGGGTCATTCAACTTGTATACTATGCCTTGAAATATAGTTCCATCTAAGAAGTGAGAGTAGAAAACATGATCTCTCAACTTTTCGATACGCAAGAGCTTGCTCTGCGGATGATTAGTTTTTTAATCGAGGCAAGCTACTTACAGACATGTTGTTGTTGTAGGGGCTTCAACAGTCACGTTTAAAGGCAGCATTTCGTAAATTCTATGGTCGTTATAACAATTTAGTTTACCAGTATTACCTACCATTGAGTCAAATGCTGTCTGATGTGTTTCATAGCCATTCTTAAGCCGTTTTTCAGACACTAATTTAACAACGGAATGTTCCGTTTACCTGATCGAGACTATGGGCTCACGGCGGGGGTGACCGGTCAACAGGGGATGTTTACTCCTACTAGGCACCTGATCCTACCTCTGGTGTGTCCAGGGATCCGTGTTTGCCCAACTCTTGTTTTTGTATTCTATTTGGGACTTACGAGATTGATCACTGTTCGTTATATTTGCCTTTACTTGATGGGTGACCACAGATAACCTTCCCCTGCTTACACACCGATGGGTGACTCGAGTTACCTACATGTAGTACTGTTGACACACTGAAGGGTGATCCGAGGTAACNAGTGACTCGAGGTAACCTACATGTAGTACCGTTGACACACTGAAGGGTGATCCGAGGTAACCAAATACTGCTTACACACTGATGGGTGACTAGAGGTAACATTGTCTTGGCTTACACACTGATGGGTAACCATAGGTAACTTTGTACCGCTTAATAACTGATGGGTAACCCGAGGTAACCTAGTATTTATTGCCTACACACTGATGGGTGACTAGAGGTAACATTGTCTTGGCTTACACACTGATGGGTAACCATAGGTAACTATGCACCGCTTACATACTGATGGGTAACCCGAGGTAACCCAGTATTTATTGCCTACACACTGATGGGTGACGGCTGTAAACTCCATCAAAAATCAACGAACCGAAAAATCGGTCAATTTCTCATGGAGGGGCTAAAAAAAGTATGGAAAACTGGTCGTAACAGTTTTTGAAAGACGCCATAAAAATCTACGAACCGGAACAAACTCAAACTCAATCTGCAGCTCATTAATACACACCTGCATATAAAATTCAGTTCAATATCTCAAGGCGTTTAGAAAAAAAGTCCTGAAAACTGCTGTCGCGAAAGGACTGACAAGGGTAAAACTATATGTCCCGACCACTTTTTGGGGAAGGCGTAAAAAATTATATCATGGTAGGATGTGGCAAACGGACACACAATAAAACAAATCAAACAAGCAACGCCCCCCTCCCCCTAAACCCAACAACAACAAAAAAATGCAAGTGTTGCTATGTTAAACGGGTGAAACAAAGTGTCTGTCTTTGTCCCCAATATGAATCAGTGGGCATGGGGACATACCACATACCCGTAAGGCTAGTTTCATTGAACTGATTTCTTTTTCGTCCTTAACCCAGAATTTGACGATTCCTTTGGCATGAATGGCGTATAGCTCCTCCAGTAGTGAGAGCAGGGGACTGGGATTCTCCTCAGAGGAGTAGAGGCTCTCGATCACACTTCTGTCCGGGTCTGGTCGATATCGAGTTTTACACTAGGGGCTGTAGGTAAAAGAAAAAAAACCTTAACCAAAATTGTCTGCTAACTGTGAAATACATTCGTTTGCTAACTGTGAAATACATTCGTCTGCTAACTGCGAAATACATTCGTCTGCTAACTGTGAAATACATTCGTTTGCTAACTGTGAAATACATTCGTCTGCTAACTGTGAAATACATTCGTTTGCTAACTGTGAAATACATTCGTTTGCTAACTGTGAAATACATTCGTTCTGCTAACTGTGAAATACATTCGTTTGCTAACTGTGAAATACATTCGTTTGCTAACTGTGAAATACATTCGTCTGCTAACTGTGAAATACATTCGTCTGCTAACTGTGAATACATTCGTTTGCTAACTGTGAATACATCGTCTGCTACTGTGAAATACATTCGTTTGCTAACTGTGAAATACATTCGTTTGCTAACTGTGAAATACATTCGTTTGCTAACTGTGAAATACATTCGTTTGCTAACTGTGAAATACATTCGTTTGCTAACTTAACTGTGAAATACATTCGTTTGCTAACTTAACTGCGAAATACATTCGTCTGCTAACTGTGAAATACACTCCCATGCGGTTTTCGACAAACGCCGTCTTACTCATTAGAGAATATGAACGTAGTCACTATCAATCATTATGGTTTCAGTACAAAAATGTTTATTGCTACATATGTACCAGGACTACGACAAATGTTACGTGTAGGATTTACATAATAGCAGGCCTTGCTTGTCACAAGCAATTAGGGACAATGCAATACATGTATATCTCACAGGGGTGGACAGGTGCTTTGAAAATAGTATGTGTCCATGCAAACATCTTTAAGAAAACGTTTGTGTCTCATATGCTTTGAGTAAAAAAAAATTGTGTCCCACCACGACATATAACGTAATATAAATCTCTGGCAAAAATAAGACTTTTTAATACAGCATCGAGTACATATACCACGAAATGGGTTTCTTCTGTAAGACACGCATTGCAGATAGACAAAAATCAGTGTAACTTAGTTTTATATGATAAATGCAAACATTAAAGTATATTTTTATTGCATTTCTAAAATATACATATGTGAAAATGTAAATGAGTTACATATCCTGGCAGAGAATCGTATTCACATTCAATTGGGAACATTGATAATGGACTCCCAGATTAACCCAAAGTCAAGGTAGAACTCAATTGTTACCAAGGAGTAAGCATCCACTGTCTGACTTACTAAACTGGTCCGCCGTTCCTGATGCTACGCTAGGAACGGGTTTAGGCCAATTTTATGTCGTCGTTTCGATTGGACCGCATAACGCAACAGACAACAAATATGGAGGATCTGTTTTCGTTTTTTCTTAAGACTAAATTTTCAACAATTCCGACAATCTTTTCTTCTTCCCTACATCATAATTAAAGAAACGTCATGTTGCATTGTCAATTTTGCACACAACACACAATTCTCTTGTTGATTTCGTCGGTGTTACTTCCATCACCGTTTTAAACAAATCCATGATACCTAAGTAAATCTCGCTGCTTTTCCAAATCCGCAGTCAACATGTTGACCGTGGGATTTTACGGAGATTTGGGTCGTACCTGTTGTTAGTGTAGCCGATACGTAACTCAACAGGCGGACCAGTTTATCTGACTTACTACCCACACCAGTTGTGACATCTTCGCGAGCCAAGTGTCCGATTCGCTTACTCTAATCTACCCCTTGGCTGATTTAGTCGCGACTGAATTGCCATCTAACGGACAATGCGAGTTATCGCTCTTGACGTAAACACTCGAGTGAACAATTGTTTGTTGTTGTTTTTATTTAGGTGTGCATACTTGTTGCGAGCTTATATCACCTTTATCTTTCGGGCGTAAATCGCGTTATTAAAACTTGCCTTTCTGATCTTAATGATTCTACTTTGGTTTTTATGTCATGCTCAATCAGGTATGAATGGCGCAATTTGATTGAATGCCTTGGGAAGTCAAAGCACGGCTTAGAAACACGACTAAATCTGCCAAGGGGTAGATTAGAGTAAGCGAATCGGACACTTGGCTCGCGAAGATGCAGTTGTGAATGCTCGCGCATTATGATTTGAAATAATGACAAGATATGCAAGTTACAAAGACAAAAACAGATGGAACACTTGCTAGGGATACTATTTGTTGAATATCTTGTTCACTTTCCTGTTCAATGGGGAAAATGTTTGCATTTTTGTCAATAAAAAAGTAAATGTCCCATCCAAATTATCCACACCAAAAAATCATTGTCCCATGTCCTGTTGTTATAAAAAAAAAGTTTGTGTCCCATCGTGTTTTGCATGGTTCTACTCCAGTTATAAATATTGCATGGTATGGTCCCTTAGATGATGAAGAAACTAAGACTTTTAGGTAGATGGATAATTTTTACGCTGAAGTAGGCCCACGGGTCATTCAACTTGTATACTATGCCTTGAAATATAGTTCCATCTAAAGAGTGAGAGTAGAAAACATGATCTCTCAACTTTTCGATACGCAAGAGCTTGCTCTGCGGATGATTAGTTTTTTAATCGAGGCAAGCTACTTACAGACATGTTGTTGTTGTAGGGGCTTCAACAGTCACGTTTAAAGGCAGCATTTCGTAAATTATATGGTCGTTATAACAATTTAGTTTACCAGTATGACCTAGCATTGAGTCAAATGCTGTCTGATGTGTTTCATAGCCATTCTTAAGCCGTTTTTCAGACACGAATTTGACTACGGAATGTTCCGTTTACCTGATTGAGACTATGGGCTCATGGCGGGTGTGACCGGTCAACAGGGATGCTTACTCCTCCAGGCACCTGATCCTACCTCTGGTGTGTCCAGGGATCCGTGTTTGCCCAACTCTTGTTTTTGTATTCTATTTGGGACTTACGAGATTGATCACTGTTCGTAATCTTTGCCTTTACTTGATGGGTGACCACAGATAACCTTCCCTGCTTACACACCGATGGGTGACCTGAGTTACCTACATGTATACTGTTGACACACTGAAGGGTGATCCGAGGTAACAAATACTGCTTACACACTGATGGGTGACTAGAGGTACATTGTCTTGGCTTACACACTGATGGGTAACCATAGGTAACTTTGTACCGCTTAATAACTGATGGGTAACCCGAGGTAACCTAGTATTTATTGCCTACACACTGATGGGTGACCACTGGTAACCTAGAACTGCGTACACATTAATGGGTGACCAGAGGAAACTTTGTATTACCTACACACTGATTGGTAACTCGAGGTAACCTAGTACTGTTGACACACTGATGGGTGACCGTAACTTTGTATTGCTTACACACTGATTGGTAACTCGAGTAACCTATTACTGCTGACACACTGATAGGTGGCCAGAGGCAGTACAAAGTTTCCTCTGGTCATCCATCACTGTGTAAGCGGTACAAAGTTACCTCGGGTCCCCCATCAGTGTGTAAGCAGAAGTTACCCGTGGTCACCCACCATAGTATTATATTCTGCCTAAAAAGAGGGTT
>CAJDSM010032510.1:1436-11662 GCA_903981925.1 Ostrea lurida
CCATAAGACTGGAATGCTATCCTATAGTATGACGTCAGACTGATTTAAGGTCCATAAGACTGGAATGCTATCCTATATGCAGCATGACGTCAGACTGATTTCAGGTCCATAAGACAGGAATGCTATCCTATAGTACGACGTCAGACTGATTTCAGCAATATATCATACAGAGTTGTCGCTCCTTTCAGTAATCACAATGAGAGATGGTGAGTTCGGGTCCCTAAGACAGGAATGCTATCCTATAGTACGACGTCAGACTGATTTCAGCAATCTCTCATACAGAGTTGTCGATCCTTTCAGTAATCACAATGAGAGATTGTGATTTCAGGTCCATAAGACAGGAATGCTATCCTACAGTATTTCAGTTCAATAAGACTGGAATGATATCCTACAGCATGACGTCCGACTTATTTAAGGTCCATAACACAAGAAAGCTATCCTACAGTATGACGTCAAACTGATTTCAGTTCAATAAGACTGGAATTCTATCCTACAGTACGACGTCAGACTTATTTCAGGTCCATAAGACAGGAATGCTATCCGATAGTATGACGTCAGACTGATTTCAGACCCATAAGACTGGAATGCTATCCTACATTATGACGTCAGCCTGATTTCAGTTCAATAAGACTGGAATGCTATCCTACAGTATGACTTCAAACTAGGGATGGCAATCGAATACAGAATTGCCAATCGGTTAACCGCATATTGATGCTTTAGTCACAATGTTCGACTCCCGCGTGGCGGCGTGGCGCGAGACTCGCACCACAGCGGCTACCCCCGTACCACTCCGGCGATTTGTCGTACTGTGGAAGTACAATTGCAATTGAGTGGCACCAGCCTCGCACTGGAGGGGCGCGAGACTCGCACAAATTGCGCCATTTCTAGACCCTCCGCGATTACAGCTATCCCGAAAAATATTTTAACAGAAAGTTAAACCGATCTCAGCTCTCGAAGACACCGAAATTCCCGTGCCATTGTGGTACAGGGCTCGCAGAATCGCGCGGAAGTGGTGCGAAACCCACGAAATATCGATGGTAAACAGATGGTACCAGTGGCGGAACCGTGGGGCGCTGTATAATTCGTGAGTCCTGGGGATTGTTTTGATGCTCCTTTACACATACCGTATTTTTTTTTAAGTGAGAGTAGAGAATAAAATGCATATTGTAAACATTGCATGTTGACTACAATTAAAGTATATAATTATGCGTATTATGCAGTCAAAATTGAGTTGACCCCAAAAATTTTCAAACAGGGGGGCCGCATGCCCGGTGCACCGACTCTGTATCCGCCTTCGGGTACGGGGTTCGTAGCCCATTTGTGACTGCAGCATAACCGGTTAATCGTATCAAAATATATACAATTTGAGACATAGTTGATGGCTTCAATTTCTCCACTTTCTCTGATTATATGCACAAAAATGCAGTACAACACTCCAGCGATATTCTTATTAAGTGTAAGAAAACAAAGAAAGGATTAAACATGCACAAGAATTCAAGAGCAATAAATCCCAAAGTCCAGATTTGACTTTCACCATTTTCAGAACTAATATACATGTATATTATTTTTATGTATTGTAATGCACTTCATCATTGGTTCGTTTGATATCACGTGTCAAAGTATAGAAATGCGGATTGACCGGGTCTTTCTAATTATAAGCATAAGCAAAACTCAGATTGACCTGTAGTTCCTGTAGTTCCTAATTGTAGATTAGGGGAACTTTTTAACGTGCAACAATGGTTGTGATTCGCTGACGTTTGTCATTTCAACCAATCAAATTCTCTTTCCGGATCACGTCACCTACTTCTGTGACATCACAATAAAACTGTGAAATAGGAAGATTCTCTATTCATTACTTGTTTAAAAAAATTACTTTATCATTATAAAGATTAAAACAGCTTACTATTTTTTTTTTTAATCTCAACATGTTAAAAAAGAAAACAAAAATGCAATAAAAACAGCTTGCTATTTTTAAAAAATCTTATAGGCTATGTTAAAAAAAGAAAACAAAATGCAAATTTGTGTTCCCTAATTTTGTCAAGCTTTATTTGAAAAAATAATATAAATGATCCTTTCAATAGTAATCCATAGATATATCGATCTTCAAGAAAGGATATGACCTCCATTCGTGCTCGTCGATATGCTTTTCTGTGAAGTCGATATATCTATGGATGACCTCATGAAGGCTATATTTGTAAAATATCGCAATTTGCATTTTTATGCGAAAAAAAAAAATTGCTCATATCAGCTGAGAATAGGTGATGGGCGGTATGTTCATGATAAATCGAATGGTAAAAACAGCTATTAGTTCACACTCCTCAACAGTAATCTTATTGTCCTTAATGTCCGACTAAAGAAACATTGTAGCAAGGACTGGACGTTCAAACAGTAATTAGCACGTTTCTTCACGCTCCGCCTATAACTAATTGATACATGAAAACTCAAGCATGTCTTTTGGAAATGGTGGTAAGATACGTTCGAATGTACACATTTTTAGTTTATTGATGTGCCCATTAACCGATTACGATTTTGCAACCGATTACCATTTTTCTGACCGAGTAACCGGTAATCGATTAAAAAAAAAAAAGGATTGAAAGTACATATTAACAATACTAGTAAACTATTGTGTCATTTTGATTAAATTGATTGATTATTAATCAAAGAGACAATTATGATACATGTACATATGTATGTTGTACAAGTTTGTATTGGTATGTACTATGTGCTGAATATGGAAAGCCAAAGTACACAGACATCAACAAGAGGGTTATGGAAATGCTTTAGACTCGCACAACAATATCGATACCAGTCTGTTGCCACTTTTTAGGGATTCTCTGGAGATGCAATTGCGTCACGGTATGTTAATTTAGGTAGACCTCCGAGGCACTGACTGATGGCTGAGACAAGTGCTTGTCGAGACTTGTAACGACGACCACATAAGAACTTTTTGTTTTGGAAAAAGGAAAAAGTCGCATGGGCCTAGATCTGGAGAGTATGGTGGGTGTGGCAAGGCGGTAACCTTCTCCGACTTCATAAATTGCTTCATAAGCTCAGATGCTTATATGTGATGGAGCATTATCATAACGTACACAAACATGCCTAAATGTTGACTCAGGGCATCGTTTATGATAATATCTCTTGAGCCTTTTTAGTAAAACATATTGGTAATACCGACCTAGTGTAACACTTTTGCCCTTCGACACTGGAATGTATACGGCTATATCATCACTTGAGAAGAATATGTAATAAAGAATCTTCTTTTTGCTTATGGTTCTTTTGGCAACCACAGGCCTTCTACCGTGTTTACTACTTACTTACTTAGGCCTTAAGCTCCTGTGGGGTATAGGCCATCAACAACTGCTCGCCATCGTCCTCGATCCTGGACGATCCTTTCCAGCTCTCCCCAGCTGCAGCCGGTCTGTCTGGCGTCCGCCTCCAGGTCCCTCCTCCAGGTTTTCCTTTGTCTTCCTCTTTTTCTCTTCCCCTGGGGATTCCAGGTTTGGGCCTGGCGGGTGATGTTTGATGGTGACTTCCTCAGCGTGTGCCCTATCCAACGCCATCTTCGTCTTCTGATCTCTTTTTCTACGGGCACTTGGTTTGTTTTTTCCCAGAGATCTGTGTTGCTGATGGTGTTTGGCCAGTGGATCTTCAGGATTCTTCTTAGGCAGCCAATATGGCTGGAAGGTTTGTACTTTTCTGATGGTGGTCTTTGTAGTTCTCCATGTTTCTGCCCCATACAACAGGACAGATTTTACGTTGGAATTGAAGAGGCGGATTTTGGTGTGTGTTGTGATAAGGTTGGATCGCCAGATGTTTTTGAGGACCATGAAGGATGTTCTTGCCTTTCCAATGCGGGTCTTAATATATGTTCCTCCCTGTTGGTTGATTACACTCCCAAGGTAGGTGAATGTTTCGACCTCCTCCAGGTTGTTATCATCTAGTTTTATTGCCTCTGTGCTGGAGGCGTTGATCTTAATAACTTTAGTCTTGTTTGGATGGATGTGGAGGCCGACTTGGGAGGCATAGGAGGCGAGGCTCGAGGTTTTGCTCTGCATCTGCTGGTGATTGTGCGAGAGTAAGGCAAGGTCATATGCAAAGTCAATGTCGTCCAACTGTTTCCAGAGTGTCCATTGGATACCATTCCTCTGTCTATCTGTTGTTTTCTTCATCACCCAGTCGATGGCAAGGAGGAATAGGAATGGGGACAAGAGGCACCCTTGCCTTACCCCTGTCCTTACGTCAAAACAACGCGTCAACTGACCTACATGGACGACCTGGCAAGCCATACCCTCATATGACTTCCTAATGATTAGTGTAATTTTGGATGGTATCCCATAGTGTCGAAGGAATTGCCACAGGGTGTCGCGGTGGAGGCTGTCGAATGCCTTGATGAAATCCACACAGTTGACATACAATGAGGAGTTCCACTCAAGGGATTGCTCAACAATAATGCGGAGCGTGGCGATCTGGTCGGTGCACGATCTGTCCTGTTTGAAGCCTACCTGGTTGTCTCGTAAATGGATTTGTTTGAACATATTTTATTGAAAAAAATCAAAAGGATTGGAGACAAGTTCTAACAACTTACTGGCTCCTCTCCTTAATTTACAATATATATGGCATGCACATTAAATACAACAGATAAATAACAAGTAAAACGAGTTTGAATAAAATATAATGTAATAGTACTAGTATATATAGCAATTATTTGAATTATTTGATTCATCTATAAATGTATGTACAGCAGCAAAAAGATTGGTGTTGGTTTGCAATGTAAAATTTGCGTTACCCCATAGTAATAGGTGTATATCCAGTACATTAGTTGAAGATTGTTGAAGTGAATTGTCATCAGCAAATAATCTACAAATTGATAACATATTTACAACAACATCGTTTACATATACATATGTATCAGAAAAATAAACAAAGATCCCTGGGGTTACACCCGTCTCGAAAAACTGTCTTGTTTTGACGATAATAGATCCTTGTATAACATCTACTTTTTAGCATATCACCTGAGTAAACTCAGGTATACCTATGCAAATTACAGCTTTTTCGTTCCGTCGTCGGTGCGGTTTTGCGTTAACAAACTGAAACAATTTTTAACTCTTCTTATCTTCGATACTAACTAAGTCTCCAAATTTTTTTTTCAAATTTGGTTATTTAAGGCATTCTCTTTTGAGTATCAGCCAAAGATCGGCTACATTATAGACATTGGGAAATTTCATATACTGGTCTCTTTGCACTCATCCACTCTGTGTGCCCTGAGGGAGGAGTGACTCTCTAAAATAACGTGCTCCATAGAGTTTTACAATACAAAATCTTTTTCTCTAACAAACCGTCACACTGCAGAGAGAAACAGTCATTAAATAGCATATGTGTGCAAGTGTCCAAAGAGCAGTGAACAGGCCCCTGCTAACAAAATTGTAGAATTTGTGAGATCCCCGCGTCTGCCAGGTAAGCGGTTCTTGACCCGAGGGGTGGGGCGTCGACACTCCTCATAGTATCCATAGTGTATGAGTGTAAAACATGCATATTTGAAAAAAACAGCGTTCTTTAATGCCTATGGATAGTAAATTAACACTGAAGTATAATTGGAATGGAGCAGGGATGATTTTTATTGGTGATAATTGTAAATTTTCTCCCCTAGGGATAGTGGTTGTTGATTAGACTGATTCTCTTGGAAAGCAGTGTGGGTGCCAACATATTTATTTCTGAACAATGGACCTAGATGAAATGGTAGTTAACAAACTTATGAAACTAATTTTAACATCCTAGCTTAATAATACACCTATATGTCCATATTTTCTTCTTAAATATGTCTTCGAATGTGCATTAAGAGAAGCGAATTCTTGCGTGACAACAGGAGGGCACATTAATATGAGTTGTAAAATTTACTAGGTGTCTGCTAGTTTGCGAACACCTCTGCTGGGGCTCCCTGTGTTGAAGTGTGTCAAGTGTGCCTTCACAAAAACTGTAGCCAAAAAAACTGACCAATTTTCAAAAATCTTCTTCTTTACAACGCCACATGCCTGAGAGAAACTAAATGCATAGTGAGTATGTAGAGCAGGAAGGCCTCTACCAAAATTGTAAATTTGGTGATCCCCGGAGGGTTCTGACCCAGGTGGGGCCAAACTTGGTACATATATGTGTATATGTGTAAAACATTTGAAAAACATCTTCTTTAATGCTATTGATAGTAAATTAAACTGAATGATAATTGGAATGAGCAGGGAGTTTCTATATAATATGTAAATTTTGATCCTAGGGATAGGGGTTTTGGTATTAGAGATACCTAGTGCGCGGGTCCAAAAATCCACTAAAAGAGATGGTAACTTGAATAATGTAGTTATATACACTATTGAAGATTTTAAACTTCTCTCTTAATGAATATTTGTCCAATTCATTTTCAAAATTTTTGATATAGAGCAATCTTAGTAGGATTGAGACAAGGGGCACTATAAATGTGTAAATTTCAGGTCTCTCTGTGCACCCCTCAGGGGCCCCGGGGGAGGGGCAAAAAAGCGTGTATCAAAAACTGACAAATTTTTTCACAAAATTCTTTTTCTTTACAGATCCCGCACCTGCCTGTAGAGTAAACTAAATAGCTAGATGTTGTATGACTTGCCTAGGAGGACGACTTGAAAGCTATGATCCAAAGTTGTATAATATTTCCTGGTGATCCCCCGCGGGACTTAAGTAGCAAGAGACTGCAAAGTCTGGGAGTACCGCCCAGGGCGGGGCCCAAAACTTGGTACAATGAGTGTATTAGATGTAAACATTTGAAAAGAACAATGTCCCTGTTATGCCTATTCTTATTATAATCTTGAAACTAAATGAACTTATGAGAGAACCTGTAACATGAAGGCGCGTATTATATCTTAATTATAAATCCCACATCAGCACAAGTCCCCAATGCAATAAGTTTAGGAAAAGGGGGAGGAGGAAGGTATGGAGTCTGTCGGTCTGTCTGTAAACAAATGTTTTTCCAGGCATTAAAGTGTTAGCCATTCCACCCTAAAATTACCATACTTCAGCATATGATCTACCCATGGTGATGAAGATGTTCCTTATCAAATTTTGGGTCAAAAGGTCAAAGGTCAAGCGCACTTGACACAAAGAAGCTAATTATGTCGCAGGTTCTAGAGCATTATCCTTTCTACGTAGATTCACATTCATGCTTGAACGACAGATGTTTTTTATTTATTTAGGTCCAAAGGTCAAGTGCACTGGACATCACAGTAGCAATATGGTTTCTTGGCTTTCAGCGTTGTACTTTCCACATCAAAGTCAATTCATATTATACATGTATATAACACCCATGGTCATCGAAGATTCTTACTATTGAATTTTGGGGCAAATAGTCAGCTCACCTGGGCTATTAAGATAGCAATATGGTTTCTTTTTTAAATTTTTGAACACAAATAGCAACACCCTTGTGAGATTGAAATGATAATCTTGTGTATTTTGAATAGAAATTCATATGCATATTTTGAAAGATGATAGCATATGAACACAACCCTATTGAGAATTAAAAATGCAAATATGAGATCTATGATGTATGGGCTATGATAGCTCAAGGTGACCTTAAGGCCTGTGGGCCTCTTGTTGTGATCTATGACAAAGATAATATAGGTTAGGTAGACATGTGTCTTATGAGGAAAATATGACGTGACCAGTTTTTTGAATGTTGCTGCCAGCTGTTACTGTGAACCACCGTTCTTTGACTAAGGTTACTCCGTTATCGTCTGTGTGGTCTCGAAAAAACGGTAAGACTACCATATCATATTTCTCTCTCTCATGACCTCTCAAGTTCTATAACCTCTTTATATATATCTTCATTTGTCATTTAGAAATTAACTAAATGTTGTTATTCACTTTATTTTAACGAGGCTCACGTTATTTGTGCCACTAAATTAGTTTATCTTTAACAGTTTAACTAAGAAGCTAGAATCTAGAGACTCTCATCAGATGCAAAAAATATTTATCAATGCGCTTAATATAAAAAAACATTTATTGCCTATAGTGAGACGTGAGAAACACTTAGACACATGGATTGAGCTCTGATAACAGATGCGTGTGTGTTGTGACGTCACTTATTAAATGAGCAAATTTGTCTCGCAATATTTGGTGAACTTCATTATTTGATAAATAACATCAGCTTGGCCGTGTTTAAAACCGATGAAAGATTTCTTTCAGTGCCACTGGTATGCGAAAACATGTTTGACTTATTTAGCCCGATTATATTATCATACGTGCGCTAAACTGGTACACTGAGCGATAGTAGTTGCAATTGAGATAGCTCATTAGTCGAACAATCTCGTAAATTGAAAGTATATAATAACAAGTGATATATAAGCATATGGAAAAACAAAAAATGAATACGATTTAGATACACCTCTGGCTTATAAATAAAACAAACCAATTGCAGCGAGGTATTGCTCTATAAACATAATTTGAAAATAGATGGCTGCAATCGTAGCGAATATTTGCTGCTAAAATTTTAACTTTAAGCTGTGTAAACTCTTTGGTAGAATTACTAGTACTTTTTGTGTGCCAAACAATGAATTGAATATAAAATGAAGGTAACTCTGATCTGTACATGCAAATATCGAACAGAAATATCTGTAGAAATAAGTGACAAAACAAAGCAAAACAAGAAAACAAAAAGGTGAAAAATAAACGAAAAAATATAAACATGATTGTTGAAATAAAGAAAAGGCCTATAGAGAGGGGATTTTTAAATATCTGAAGAATGATCGACACTGTATACGTAATTGTCATTCATACATTATGCATGACGGTGTTTGTAAACTAAACCACGTGTTCAAGCACACGTTGAACGATTTTGTAATGTTTCGTGTAGCATTTCCTAGTATTTGTAGGATACTAACCGGGCAACTGTCGTCCGTAAGAGGAGTCCAACAGAGAGCCCGGAGATTCCACAACGCGTAGCAAGTCGTCCAACGACAGAATAGTGTGCTTTTTTCATCCGGTGTTACTACAATCTCCTTACCATCAAACACGATTTCAAGTGCCTTTCAACTTTTTTCTCGCGCACTAGTTGACGAGCTTAATTTGATACGCCAATCTGCTTCAGGTTTTACTAAATCCTGGTTTATTTGAATACCCGACATTCCAGTGGTTTCTCGTAGTTTTTTGTTGCTTTTAAGCAGTCGGTGTCGAAGATGATAACTTTTAATCCTGGTTATTATTTGTCTGGGCTTTCCCTGCTGAATTCACCCTATTGGATGCGAGACCTCGATTTCTCCTGGTTCAACCCGTACTCGAACTTTTTTTGCCTAGCTTTTGGATGGCTTCCGTCGTGTCCTTTTCCTTCTCGCTATGGCCCGAAATTCGAATTAGGTAATTCGGTTACAGTACGCTTCAAGCTCATCGACACGCAATGCAAGATCCCTGTTTTGTTATTGTTATCTTATATGGAGTCATGAGCTGAGCTATCTCGTTGTGCATTAGGGTCTTCACTGCCATTGCTATACGTTGAATACCGTGATCAGATATTGACATACTTGGGTTATTGGGAATCATTGTTGGAATCGGTGGCATTTGTAAATTATTAGGCCAGAAAGGCTTAGATGTACCGTGGTTGACGCCCTTGAGTAGGAGTAGGAGTAGTAAACTGGGGTGGTGTGATGCCTTGCCTAAATGAGAGCTGACTTGAAGGTACTTGCACAGGCGATGATGTGGATGGTTCTGATGACAGAGACAGAGATATTGTAGTACAATATTTTTTGGATATTTGTGTAGACAGAGGAGAAGGTGTACCAGTATCTGTTGTACTTGAAAGTCTTACGTTTTGACTCAAATGTACTGTCCAGCATAGTACAACGCAATGGAGATGCATAAAGTCAAAATCACAATAAGTTACAGTGCTTAGTAGAATCACAAATCACAATACATTCACAGTTTACTACGATACATACCACATAGTTATTTATTCACAGTTCACATTGACCAGCGCGGTGTTCACTCTTGTCCAGTGACCAGTGAGTACTAATCACCGATAGCCGCATACATTTTCAAATTAAAAAAAGTTCTAAAAAGCATTTAGTTCATCTTATTTCATAAGATATTTGTACATCTTATTTTAAGATCACTTCTCACTCCCGCCCTCACTAAGCCTCTGTTTAGTTTTTACATTTTTTTTTGGGAGGCTAGAATAGTGACCGCCTCTCTCCAGGACCGGAAGTTGAAACGTAGATGGGTCA
>CAJDSM010032510.1:11687-26435 GCA_903981925.1 Ostrea lurida
AGGGTCAACCGCTAAACTGGTACCCTGTTGCTTACGCTTCTCTCGGGGTACAGTCGATTGCTCAAGTTGTGTATTGCACAATCAACGGGGACCAGTTTTAGTCAACCGCGTCCCTCATCCTCTCAAGTAAAATCCTGTTGAACACCTTTCCCCGGCACTGACACGAGTGAGATGCCTCTGTAGTTTCTCACAATTGCTGAGGTCCTCTTTTTGGGCAGCTTGATGATATGCCCGCTTTCCAATCAGTTGGCACTTTTCTCGGTCCAGATCCTCTCAAAAAGTGGTAGCAGCATATTGGTGTAGTCTCACACAGCCTTGGGGTTCAGCTGTGATTCCGTCTGGGCCAGCTGCCTTGCATTTTTTACTTAATGGATTCTCTGGAGATGCAATACATTTCTGAAATGCCTCACGGTATGTTAATTTAGGTAGACCTCTAGAAGACTGACGATGGCTGAGACAAGGGCTTGTCGGATCTGTAACGACGACCAGATAAAGAACTTTTTATTTTGGAAAAAGGAAAAAGTCGCACGAGCCTAGATCTGGAGAGTATGTTGGGTGTGGCAAGACGTAACCTTCTCCGACTTCATATAATTGCTTCATAGCTCAGATGCTTATATGTGACGGAGCATTATTATAAAGTAGACAAAATGCCTAAATGCTGACTCAGGGCATCGTTTATGATAATCTTCTTGAGCTTTTTAGTAAACATATTGGTATACCTTTGCCCTTCGACACTGGAATTTATTACGGCTATATCATCACTGAGAAGAATATGCAATAAAGAATCTTCTTTTGGCTTATGGTCTTTTTGGCAACCACAGGCCTTTACCGGTTTATTACCATATTTGTTTCCAATTTTTCTTATGTTCGAATATGTGACCCATGTTTATCACCAGCAATTATTTAGCTAAATTACTTTGATTGAATTTGGGAAACATTTTGAGAAATTGCTTAGCTTTTTTTGTTTTGTTTGTTATTTGGTACTCGTACCGTTTTTGGTCATCTGTCAACTTATGCATGTATCCACCTGGCAGATATCTTTCAAGATACGCTTCAAAATAATGCACCCGATAGCGTTGCAATATCACGATTCGTGTATCTGCCATCACTTTCAATTATTTCCATGACGTTTTGAGGCATTTGCCTTGCCCGGTATACAGTCGCAGGTCTGCCAGAAGTGAAGTCAATCATTCCAAACTAAAATTGTTTTCATCATTGCTTCTCAAGAGTTTAGTGGCTTGCAATTAAGAAATTCGTTCAATGTTTTGCCTATTTTTGTTCAATGTCTCTTGAATATCATCGACCCCATGCATTGTACTTTATTTCACTGAACAGACATAACCTTTTATTTGAATAATGGATTAGTTCATTGGATAAAATGGTTCTATGGTTTTTCAGAATAGGCTGATTAACAACGATTAAAGTCCGAGAAAAAAACACCTTCCGCTATAAGTCGGATTTTTGGGAAGTGAATTATAGCGAGTCCTAGGGAAATCAGTATTTTTCTAGTCGGCGAAATGTACCAATTTTTAGAAACAACTCGACGATTATTCACGAATTATCGTCCAGCAAATAGTCTGGACTTAAAAATATATAAATATTATAGAACACAGGTAGATAATAAAAGAATTGACATGATGTTGATTTTTTGAGGAAGAATAATTAAATATATACCGGCATATTTCTCAAAAATATTTTTTGCAATAGGGGTAAATCAGTGTAACTTTCAATTTGAAATTGTCAACCGATTCTGGCAAAAAGTATGTACCGACCTATAGGTCAATGGAAAAATCCTTCAAAATGATCCCCAAAAACTACAATCGATTTATAGGCATAAGATTTAATTTCGAGCTTCGAAATTCTCGCTATTTCGAATTGCTTCTGAATTTTTAGGCTACCCGATCATAATTCCTTGGAACAACGGTTGGAACCACGGGTTTTCTCTCCGTTTATACTGCATTCAAACGTGAATGCGGAGACAAAACCCGTGGGTCCAACGAATCACCTTGGAAGTGTCTTTTCAAATTAGTAGGAAGCATCTCTGGGATCAAGGAAACACAATGAATCCTCAGTGCACCCCTTGGAACCTTAGGGAACACTTTTCCCTTAGTCTAGGGGAGGGGTAAAATTGACAAAAATTTTACCAATATCAAAAATCTTAGCAACTGTGTCAGAAAAACTAAATGCATATAGTGATGTATAGAGAGGAAATCCTACCAAAATTGTATATTTCATAATATCCTGGGTAGCGGTTCTGACCCAGGGTTTTTAACTTAGTACGACTCCAGATTAGACATTTGTTAGTATTGCAGTGGCGTAGCTAGGCTTAAAAAAAAAGGGGGGGGCTACAAACTTTTATAAAGCTGGGCTTTAAAAAAAACAAGGGACCCATGGGCACATCGCTCACCTGAGTGACTTTGGCCCTCGCACTCATATATCAGGAAGCTTTAAGGTAAATGTTGTATTTTGTCTTGAGAAGATTTTAATATATATTCAAATGTAAAACTTTGATCTCCTTTGTGCGCCCACCATACCCTGGGGTCATGTTTGTACAAACTGATTTCCACTATATCAGGAAGCTTTTCAAATAAATTTCAGCTTCCTGGTCAGTGGTTCTGAGAAGAAGATTTTAAAATTTCCCGTATATAATCATAATGAAAACTTTGATCCCCTATTGTGGCCCTATTGTGGCCCATCGTACCCCGGGGATCATGAGTTGAACAAACTTCATATCTCCCTTACATCAGGAAGCTTCCACTATAATTCACTTCCTGCCCAGTGTTCTTCGGAGAAGATGTTTTAATATTTTCCTATATAATCTATGATAAACTTTGATCCCTTATCTGCCCATCGAACCCCCGGGGGTCATGATTTGAACAAACTTGAATTTCCTCTATATCAGGAAGCTTCATATAAATTTCAAGCTTTCTGGCCCAGTTTTTGAGAAGAAGATTTTAAAGATTTTCCCTATATAATCATATGTAAACTTTGATCCCTATTTGCCCCATCTACCCCCAGGGGTCATGCTTTGACAACTCAACTCCACAATTCAGGAAGCTTCCATATAAATTTCAGCTTCCTGGTCCAGTGGTTCTTGAGAAGATTTTAAAGATTTTCCTTATATAATCATATGTAAAAATTGTGATCCCATATTGTGCTCCCATCGTACCCCCCCCCGGGGGGGGGGTCATGATATTGAAACAACTTGAATCTCCTCGATATCAGGAAACTTCCATAATAAATTTCAGAATTTCTGGCCAGTGGTTTCTTGAGAAGAAGATTTTAAATGACACCCTCTAATTTTTGCATTTCGTGATTATCTCCCTTTGAAGGGGGCCTGGTCTTCATTGAACAAAACTTATGCCCCTTCACCAAGGATGAGTTTTACAAGTTGGTTTGAATTTGGCCAAGTGGTAAGTGAGAAGAAGTCGAAATGTGAAAAGTTAACGGACAGACGACAGACAGACGGACGATGGACGACGGACAGATGACAGACGACGGACAACAGGTGATCAGAAAAGCTCACTGAACCTTCGGTTCACGGTGATGTGGGCCAGCTGCCTTGCCATTTTTTAACTTTAAGGATTCTCTGGAGATGCAATTACATTTCTGAAATGCCTCACGGTATGTTAATTTAGGTAGACCTCTGAAGCACTGACTGATGGCTGAGACAAGGGCTTGTCGGGACTTGTAACGACGACCAGATAAGAACTTTTTATTTTGGAAAAAAGGAAAAAGTCGCACGAGCCTAGATCTGGAGAGTATGTTGGGTGTGGCAAGACGGTAACCTTCTCCGACTTCATAAATTGCTTCATAAGCTCAGATGCTTATATGTGACGGAGCATTATTATAAAGTAGACAAAATGCCTAAATGCTGACTCAGGGCATCGTTTATGATATATCTCTTGAGCTTTTTTAGTAAAACATATTGGTAATACCCTTTTGCCCTTCGACACTGGAATTTATACGGCTATATCATCACTTGAGAAGAATATGCAATAAAGAATCTTCTTTGTGCTTATGGTTCTTTTGGCAACCACAGGCCTTTTACCGTGTTTAGTTAACCATATTTTGTTTCCAATTTTTCTTATTGGTTCGAAATAGTGAACCCATGTTTTATCACCAGCAATAATGTTAGCAAATTACCTTTGATTGAATTTGGGAAACATTTTGAGAAATTGCTTAGCTTTTTTTGTTTTTTTGTTTTTGTACTCGTACCCGTTTTTGGTCATCTGTCACTATATGCAGTATCCACCTGGCAGATATCTTTCAAGATACGCTTCAAAATTAAATGCACCCGTGATAGCGTTGGCAATATCACGATTCGTGTATCTGCCATCACTTTCAATTATTTCCATGACGTTTGAGGCATTTGCCTTGCCCGGTATACAGTCGCAGGTCTGCCAGAAGTGAAGTCAATCATTCCAAACTAAAATTGTTTTTCATCATTGCTTCATCAAAGTTTTAGTGGCTGCAAATTAAGAAATTCGTTCAAGTTTTGCCTATTTTGGTTCAATGTCTCTTGAATCATCGACCCCATGCATTTGCACTTTATTTCACTGAACAGACATAACCTTTTATTTGAATAATGGATTAAGTTTCATTGGATAAAATGGTTCTATGGTTTTTCAGAATAGGCTGATTAACAACGATAAATCCGTAGAAAAAAAACCTTCCGCATAAGGTCGGATTTTTGGGAGTGAATTATAGCGAGTCCTAGGGAAATCAGTATTTTTCTAGTCGGCGAAATGTACCAATTTTTAAAACAACTCGACGATTATCACGATTATCGTCCAGACAAATTAGTCTGGACTTAAAAATATATAAATATTATGAACACAGGTAGATAATAAAAGAATTGACATGATGTTGATTTTTTGAGGAAGAATAATTAAATATATACCGGCATCATTTCTCAAAAATATTTTTTGAAATAGGGGTAAAATCAGTGTAACTTTCATTTGAAATTGTCAACCGATTCTGGCAAAAAAGTTGTACGACCTATAGGTCAATGGAAAAATCCTTCAAAATGATCCCCAAAAAACTACATCCGATTTATAGGCATAAGATTTAAATTTCGAGCTTCGAAATTCTCGTATTTCGAATTGCTTCTGAATTTTTAGGCTACCCGATCATATATCCTTGGAACAACGTTGGAACCCACGGGTTTTCTCTCCGTTATACTGCATTCAACGTTGAATGCGGAGACAAAACCCGTGGGTTCCAACGATCACCCTTGGAAGTGTCTTTTCAAATTTAGTAGGAAGCATCTCTGGGATCAAAGGAACACAATGAATCCTCAGTGCACCCCTTGGGAAACCCTTAGGGAACCACTTTTCCCTTAGGTCTTAGGGGAGGGGTAAAAATTGACAAAAATTTACCAATTATCAAAAATCTTAGCAACTGTGTCAGAAAAACTAAATGCATATAGTGATGTATAGAGCAGGAAATCCTCTACCAAAATTGTATATTTCATAATATCCCTGGGGTAGCGGTTCTGACCCAGGGTTTTAACTCTAGTACGACTCCAGATTAGACATTGTGTTAGTATTGCAGTGGCGTAGCTAGGCTTAAAAAAAAAAAGGGGGGGGGGCTACAAACTTTTATAAAGCTGGGCTTTAAAAAAAACAAGACGACCCATGGGCCACATCGCTACCTGAGTGACTTTGGCCCTCGCACTCTATATCAGGAAGCTTTAAAGGTAAATGTTGTATTTTGGTCTGAGAAGATTTTTTAATATATATTCAAATGTAAAACTTGATCTCCTTTGTGGCCCCACCATACCCTGGGGTCATGATTTGTACAAACTTGATTTCCACTATATCAGGAAGCTTTCAAATAAATTTCAGCTTTCCTGGTCAGTGGTTCTTGAGAAGAAGATTTTAAAGATTTCCCGTATATAATCATATGTAAAACTTTGATCCCCTATTGTGGCCCTATTGTGGCCCATCGTACCCCCGGGGATCATGAGTTGAACAAACTTCAATCTCCTCTACATCAGGAAGCTTCCATATATTTCAGCTTTCCTGCCCAGTGGTTCTTCGGAGAAGATTTTTTAATATATTTCCTATTTAATCATATGTAAACTTTGATCCTGATCGTGGCCCATCGAACCCCGGGGGTCATGATTTGAACAAACTTGAATTTCCTCTATATCAGGAAGCTTCATATAAATTTCAAGCTTCCTGGCCCAGTGGTTTTGAGAGAGATTTTAAAGATTTTCCCTATATAATCATATGTAAAACTTTGATCCCCTATTGTGGCCCATCGTACCCCAGGGGTCATGTTTGAACAAACTCAATCTCCATATATCAGGAAGCTTCCATATAAATTTCAGCTTCCTGGTCCAGTGGTTCTTGAGAAGATTTTTAAAGATTTTCCTTATATAATCATATGTAAAATTGTGATCCCATATTGTGCCCATCGTACCCCCCCCCGGGGGGGGGGTCATGAATTTGAACAAACTTGAATCTCCTCGATATCAGGAAACTTCCATATAAATTTCAGATTTCTGGCCAGTGGTTTCTTGAGAAGAAGATTTTAAATGACACCCTCCTATTTTTTGCATTTTCGTGATTATCTCCCCTTTGAAGGGGGCCTGGTCCTTCATTTTGAACAAAACTTGATTCCCCTTCCCCAAGGATGATTTTACAAGTTGGTTTGAATTTGGCCAAGTGGTTCTTGAGAAGAAGTCGAAAATGTGAAAAGTTAACGGACAGACGACAGACCAGACGGACGATGGACGGACGGACAGATGACAGACGACGGACAACAGGTGATCAGAAAAGCTCACTGAACCTTCGGTTCAGGTGAGCTAAGAAAGGTGGAATGGGGCACAAACATTTATCAAGCTGCATGGGCTAAAAATAGGTGGGAAGGGGGCACAAACTTTCACAAAAATTTCAAAGCAATAAGAGAATGAGAAGGGGGTGGGGGGGGGATGGTCGTAATTCAACGAATCCTATCAAATACGGTGACCAATCCAATATTCCAAAATGCTCGATAGTCCACCAGTCCAGATACTATTCAGGGGCGGATCCAGGAATTTCTGGTTAGGGGGGGGCGTGGATTTTTTTTTCAGAGGCAGGGGTCTGGGGGCTCCTGAATTTTAGGTGATTTTAGGAGCTAAAAATTCAACCATAAATTAAGCCTCATAGTGAAGTTACACCCTCTCCAAGGCCGTAACCAGGAATTTTCCATTTGGGGGTGGATGGGGGTCGCACAAGACTAAGTATAGGATTTAAAGGCTGCTTAGTTCAGGTCCACAGCTGGGTCCAGGAATAACCCTGGTAGGGGGTCCAGGGGGCGAAGCCCCCGGTGGGAAGCGGAGAAATTTTAGCATTTTCATTGCGTCGGGGGGGGGGGGGTGTTTAGGCCCTATGAGGATTTCAGAATGGGCTCTGGTAGGGTCCAGGGGGGCCGAAGCCCAACAGGAAGCCGAGGTTTAGCATCTTCAGTTTAAAATGGGGGTGCACGGGCAACCAGTGCAACCCAACTGGTTACAGCCTTGCTTTCTTACAAGCTAAATGACAGGCGGGTAAAATTTACTACCAAGAATTTGGCACATTAAATGTGATATTATATATCCCCGAGTACCCTAATTCTTTGAAAAATTTTAGGGGGGCGTGCGGCCTCCCACGCCCCCTTTAAATCCGCCAGTGGTATCGTGCTCCTGCGCTGTCTCTCTCTCTTATCCCTCATTCACTATCTCTCTCTCTCTCTCTCTTTTTTTTTTTTTTATAGGGGGGGGGGGCGTACGCCGGTACGCCTTTCCTGAATCCGCGCCTGCTAGTTAGTTTAAAAGGTCCTAGTTCGAATAGACGTTCGGAGAAGGGTATCAAAATTTTTAAACCTTTCCTCGGCATTTTCACGTCTTTCATACGTTGAAAATATAGCTAAACCTACTAGGTAAAAAAAAAAAAAATAAAAAAATAAAAAATAAAAATAAAATAAAGAATGTACATACAGATTCGGAGAAATACGAAAAGTACACTCAGGGGTCAAAAGTCTATTACAACTTTCTTATTTTAAAAACTGCACAAAAATTTTATATTGTGAAATTTTCAGAATATATGCAAATTTACTCAAGATTCATGACGCATGTTACTGTTAAATTATATTTTTTATCTTTTTTGTTTGAGGATCGATTTTCGAATGATGGGTAGATTTTTACAATTATGACCGATTAATATATGACCAAAGAAGGTCCCTATAAGATTACGTTCAAATAAAATTCTTATAGACATGAATGATCCTAGTGAGTGTTAAAAAACGTGCTGAACACAGAGAGAAATAATGATAGTAACAGATTTAAATCTATGCAATTATGCATGATTTGTGAGATTTTTACAGTTATGACTGCAGTAGAAATATTTATATCAGTGCTCTAAAAAAATGTCTTATATTATTCAATGAAAATTAGCAGTGCGGAAATACTTTTGACCCTTGAGTGTACAAATGTTCTTTTTTTTTTTTTTTTTTTTGATCCGTTAATCTGTATGCAGTAGTCTTTAACCTATATGAGAATATTACTTCTCAGAAGTGTCTGACTTTTATGCACGAGATACTATAACCACACAATCCTGAAACCTGGTAGATCTTGATCCACCCCACGGCTATGTTGAGTGGAGTTAACTCTCTTCGCGGAGTCAGGCTCGACCAATCAAAAGCGTTAATACAAATATAAACATAAAAGACATTTTTGACAGCAGGTTGTGGCGGCTGCCCCAAATTTCGCAGCGTAGAACTTTTTAACTTTCGAATGTTTGTGTTGTATGGAATAACTAACATACAGACATGTAAGTTGTTTCAGCGTGTTTCCGGTACAACGTTTTTTGATAATTATGCCATAGTGAAATGTTTTCTTATCGCACCAAGACCAAATATGGTGTCATCAAATTGCAAGCAATTTTTTTAATCTTCGTTTTTTTCCCAATAAAATAGGTGTGGTAGGATATTGCTTATTCAATGTTTCTGTTTTATTTCATACTAAGGAAGTTATTTTCGCGAACATATCACCGAAAAGATATGTGAAATAAAGTTTTAAATCGTTTCTGTGCATGCTATTACTTGAATGGCGTTCCCGAATTTCCTTCAACAGACTGACATGGTAAAAAACCCAGGAGAAAGTTCAAACTTGCTTGTAATTTCATGATTCCCACTTAAAGTCATCATCAACAATCAGACAGAAGAGATTACAATACATATTTTATGTTCAGAGTTTTCTTAACAATAGCGATTTGTTGATGATCTGACAGGTGATTTTGTGCTAGTAGCCTAGTACAAACAAAACTATAATTTATGTTGAAATTTGTTATTAGCCTAGACTACATTTTATGTAAGATATGAAATACAAAAGAGTGACATTTAGATCTGTCTTATGTAGATGAGACCTTGATCGAACTGAAACTATGCCAGGCATTGTGGTGTCTCTCAGTGAAGCTCTAGCAGTTAGAGGGGTACCCCTGTCTGAAACAGATGTATGGGCAATACTGAACCAAAGTGCTGTCTATTTCAATGAGGCCACAAGAGGTATGGAGAATTGTATTTTTATACCCCCCGCAAACGAACCCCGCAAACGAAGTTTGGGGGGGTATATANAGATATGGACTCTGGTTTAAACTTGACATCAATATTAGAAACAACATTGCTACTCAGTCTATGTGAAAGTTTTTTGAGCCACACAGGACATTCGGTCGTATGTATTCAATGAACACACAGGACCGAACCAAATTTTGTCAGACCGAAAAACCTAATGTAAAATAGTGAAACACGTGAAAATGCAGAACCAAGGAAATCATATCTATTATATTAATACTATTGATATTTTATGTTTTCAACAGCAAACAGCTCCCGCATAATACTTGTAATGAGACAGTCCATGGCACGCGATTTTAATCATTTAATTGCTTGTATTTGTGCTGTATTTTTTTTTTTTTTACTTTAAAACAAACTCAAAACCGGACACTGAGACATCGGACATTCTGGTCTGGTGTAAAAAAAGGATGCATCGGACCTGAGACACTGTACATTGGTCAGGTCCAACGGTCCGATGTCTTTCACATAGACTGGCTACTTCTACTCTTCCATTCCTTGCTTTCAATATTAAGTGTCTCATCATCGATGATATTGGTGCTGCGGCTTATTCTGCTTGTGTCTATTTCGTCCACAATAACATCAATTAATGATAAACCATGTGAAATTTAGAATTTGACGCTATCTTGTTTCTAATAATAGTAACACCGGACCCGAACCGCATTTTGAAATAATGGATCCGAACCTGCGGTTTTCGGTTATTTCAGGTACCAGTTGCAGCCCTATGCATGACATTGTCAGTCATTATGACTTGATGAAAATATATACATGCATTCAGGTTATATTGAATTTGTATAATGATTTTTTTAATTCACTGATTGCAAATATAGTATTAAATGGATTCTGAACTCTTAACATAAAATTTATGATAATGTTTGTGTAATGTTAAAGCTTTCTCTATGTTTAAGGTTTTTTCAATAGGTTCAGTGCAAATTGTATAGGAGCACAGAATCAGTTGACAGATAGTATGCAATGTACCTATAGTTTTTCATGACTTGTAATTCAATGACTCTTATCAAATGATTTTTATTGCAACACAAAAAGGGTATGTGAAAGTTGATAATGAATATTGTTAGACTGAAAAATGAAATGATTTTTTTTTTTTTTCATCTTATAGATAGGAACAAAGCAGAAGGAAGGGATCGTTTCATTGCAACTCCAGATTCACTGTGCTTCCGTCCAGATGGGGGAGTGGAAATTTCTCCGTCCCCTTCTCAAAGCAAGGACAGATATCTTCAACCGGAGTTGCAACATGCTCCAATCAAAACACTTGAAGCTGCTGAGAAGGTGAGTATTTAATTATAGCAGTCTTTTAAAGTTTTACATTGTAACGAATTTCAGTCATTAGAAAATTGTGTGGAAATTGTCCACCAGAAATTGTCTAAACACTTACTTTCCAAGCAGATTTAAGGCTATATGTTGTAAATGATTACTAAATGTTAGAATCATTTTTGGCTGGGTTGCACAAAGTGCCTCCAGCTTATAATATGGTGAATGGGAACGGGTAGGTTTATAGCGGGCGGACATCCCTGTAATAGAGTACCTTTGAATACTGACATTCCTTAAACTTTGTACAGTTGTAAGGACACATTGAAGATGTTCATGTATCTTTTTGAAAGTGATTTGACATTTTTTGAAAAATTTACATGAAGTTGAACTTTGTCAATTTTTTAAGCATATCTTGAATAGACGGTACCTACTTTGTGTAATCAACACCTCTCACACCTCTGACTTGACATTCCTCAAACTTTGTAGAATTGTTATTGACACATTGAAGATGTGCATTTGTCTTTTTGGAAGTGATTGGACATTCTTCAAAAGATTTACATGGAGTTGAACTTTATCATATTTTAAGCTTGGTACCATCTTGTGTAATTATAAATTAACTCTTCTCTCAGCTTTTACTTGACACTTTTCAGACCATGTACAAATATTGAAGATATATTCTCTACCACAAATACTTCAGTTTATTTTTCTTTCATCTGAATCCATGGAGTAGTATGATGTACTGCTGTCTATGATAGATAACATTTTAAAGCAATCCGGTCATTTCTCTTCTTGAATCGATTTTGAAGGTTTTGACACCAAAATTCTTTAATTGACCATTAAAAGAAGATGGTAATTGCAGTTTTTGAATTGGTGATTAAGAAACATTTTGAAAACTCTGGAATTATCACCATGATATATATTGAGAAACATATACCTATCTCAAAGTTTCCAAGTGCTTCTAACAGATACTGAACCTTTTCATGTTTTTTCCTGACACCTCTGATAATACAATCTATCAAAGATACAGTTGGTATGTGTTGGAAATGTGATTCATATGTTTAGCAAAAGAAAAAAAAAGTCTACCAAAAAACCAACACTTTATACCTTCCTCTGACCAGAGATGATGAAGACCAGGTTCTCTTTCCATTTCCATTGTTTGATGAATCATATACACAATACTAAAAGAAAGGCAAGTTTAGGAATTTGGCTCCAACAAGATGCATTGTACAGCATCTGCATAAAAAATATACTTTCTGTCTTGTGTTTACTGCTTAACAGAGTACATTGGATGAATTCTCTACATGTTGAACAGCTGTAAAAGAATTAATGGTTTTCTGAGTTTTTCAGGCTATTTCAGAATTTGTGGAATATACATGTACATGTATGTAGACAGTCACCCATAAAATGATCAATCTACATGTATTTGAAAAGAAGGTTTATTTATATAAAAAGAATGCTATACAGTAGACATGATAGACAAATAAGCAGATGTTATGTCAAGATTATGAAGAATACAGGTTTAATTTAGTTTTAGAGCAGTGGTTTACCAGCGGAGATATGAGTAACTACTTGTGGATAGTGCACGGACACGCCCAAAAACTGATTTTGATATTCCTGGAACTGAGTACCTGCAGTAGGGATCATTTACAGTTCGTTCATGGGCCTTGTACGGTGTACCGTCAGTCAGATTCAATCACAACTTACTAATGAATGGCCAGACAGACAATTATTTGTGTGATTGTTTGATCAGAGTTAATATACCTCATCTGGAAACCAGCCATAGTTAAGCTTGTGGTCTCACTGGTTTACACAGGCTGGTGCAAGATGTTCTATTTAGTTTGATTATACCTTAAGATCAAGATAGAACTAATACAGGTGTTTCACTTATTGCCTTGTTTGTTTACATGTAATGTGATTTGCTCCCACAAAACGGTTTATGAGTAAAATTTGAACAGACATGTATATTCTACAAATAAGTATTGAAAATCCACACAAGTAGGAGTATAATAAAAATATCAGAAGGCCGATTGAGTATGCTCAACTAGTTTCTACAATTCTTCAGGAATAGACAAGTTGAGGGGGTATTCTTCAATTCACACTTTTCATATCAAAATAAAGAAAAATGTTGTAACCGTTTTTAGGTACATGTAGTTGTGATGCTGTTTTAATTTTCTGTTTGGCATTGAGAGAGGGCATATTTTGGAGTGTTGACATAACTAACAGCTGCTTTCTTATGTCAGACAGATCAGGACGACCTCATTGCATGTTTTGTTACTATGTATTACTTTGATGTACTTATCTTATCTGCATCATCGGTGTGAGCCAGTCTTCATCACAGAATGTGCAGGATAGGTAGACAGTACACACATTCCACTGGCCACTTTTCCATGATATTTATGTAGAATTGCTACAAGATCTTTTAAGTCTACATGTACATCAGAATACTAGTACATGCTTTCAATATTTCTCTACTTTTGTTCCACCTGACTGTCTCAGTTTCATGGTGATGAAATTACAGAACAAAAAGAAAAGAAAAAATTAAAAAATTATGCATGTAGATTTTAAATATGTAAAAGTTATAGTTGTGTAATAGTTACGGCTATACGGATTGTGGATATCGCCTGGATAGCTCAGTGGTAACAGGTTAGAGCACCTGACTAGTAATGCAGGGGTCCCTGGTTCGATTCCCTGTCCAGCCAATTATTTTCTCATTCCCTCCCTTCCTATTACAGTTGAAATAACATTTCATGATTGTAAACTCGTGCATTACAGGGGTTGAGTTTAACCTTTTCTACCAGTCTAATTTTAGCAATAAAGCTAAACTACTCTGTGATGGCCAAAGTATGCTTGAAGTCCTTTGTTATCGATTGCATTACAGAGATGTTACTCATTTGACGTATGTTTACTTTATGTAATCATTTGGTAAAGCATTTCAGTGCACTAGACAAAATTATTGCCAATAAACTAAGAAAATACGACTAAAAGATTTTTTTTTTCATTCGCTTAAAAAATTGCAACAGTTCACAATTTTAGTTGTGAACTTGCAATTAGCTATTATTTCCCCTCAATTTTATTGCTTGGGTAGGGTGGAGGCACAATGAGGGATGAAATAATTATAGGAAAAATCTTGACAGGCAGGCGACATATGTTTTCCCTGGAAGACTTACCACTATTAAGTTATCTTTTAGTTTTCCTAAAGACCTTGAATAATCAAATGACAGGTACACACTTAGTAAATAATTAATAATCTTCCCTCAAAAAATGAGATACAGAAATGTGGTTTTAGCTAAAATGTAGGTATCTGTCTATCCCCCATATTTTGTAATATGCTTTGTAGTTGAGTGCTATATTTTTAGGTCACTTGAGTAAACTCAGGTGACCTATTGCAATTGGTCTTCGTCCGTTAACAATTGAACATTTTTAACTTCTTAATAACTACCAGTCCATTTCTTTTCAAATCTTTGGGGAAAGGGACACATAAATTGTAAATTTCAGGTCTCTTGCACCCCTGGGCCTTGGGGACGGGGCAAAAACTGTCAAAAAGTGACAAATTTTCAAAAATCTTCTTCTCTACAACCGCACATGTCTGAGAGAAACTAAATGCATAGTGATGTAGAGCAGGAAGGCCTCTACCAAAATTGTACATTTGGTGATACCCAGAGTGGGCCCAAATTCGGTACATAGGGTTTATATGTAATACATTTGATAAGCATTTTCTTTGTTGATATTGATATTAATGTGAAACTAAATGAATATTTTGACTTAGTAGGGAACCTTTTATCAAAATTGTAAATTTTATGATCCTAGGGATAGGGGTTTTGGTATTAGGGTGGGTCAAAAATGGTCAGTAATAGAATGTGTTAACAATTGAACATTTTTTTAACT
>CAJDSM010032513.1:0-13592 GCA_903981925.1 Ostrea lurida
CCAGTCCCAAATTAGTGAAAAAAACCACTGATGTATCATAAACAAGAATTTCCCAATATGACCAAAAAATCGATAATTTTCCCAATTTAGGCGGTACTGGACCCTGTACCAAAAAGGGCGCACGCCCTGTCTTCGTTCAGGGTTTTACATTTTTGAAGAATTCAAACAATATATATATATATATTCATTGATGAGAAATCGTGCAAAGATATTTTATTTCTTTTTTTTTTTTTTTTTTTTTTACAGATCATTTATTTGAAGAAAACCCCAGAGGAAGCATACAGGCCACTAGTTGCTGGTTCAAATCCACCTTTTCTCCCATTTAGGTATTATTTTGGAGCAAGCATAATCAGTTTTCCAAATCAAATGTGTAGTTGCCTGACATTTTGTCTGCCAATTTTTCAAATTCTGCCAGACACCAAAAAATATGGCAGACAACTTATAAGAATAAATACAACTATTTGGGAAAATGTTGTCAGACATTTTGACTAGCATAATAAGAGAATCGGTCTGACATTATTGTTTTTAGGCAGACTTTTGCCTATGTCTGACAGAATTTGGAAAACTCTGCATAATGATTTTCCTTTTGGATGTTCATCATTGTAAATATGACATTTGGGTTTCTGATTGTTTTATTGTAATAACTTGGAAATATATA
This sequence comes from Ostrea lurida, assembly GCA_903981925.1. Classification (NCBI taxonomy): domain Eukaryota; kingdom Metazoa; phylum Mollusca; class Bivalvia; order Ostreida; family Ostreidae; genus Ostrea; species Ostrea lurida. Next base: position 659 of record CAJDSM010032513.1, read on the forward strand.
TATGCAAAAATCAGCAAAATCTATATTAAATTCTTGACATTTAGATATTGAACTAGTATGAAGAGAAAATTGAAATTAATTTATAATTTCCTTTTTGTTTGAACAGAGATGCTTCGTTTGGGGCATGTACATACAATCTCACATTACTGGACTGCTTACATGGCCTTAGTAAGGTAAGTATTCTTGCAGAATTGAGGATATGTTGGTTATAAACTATTTGTGGGGAAATAGTGTGTGGAAGATTTAGAGTTGTCAACTCTGATTTCCAGATTCATTCAGTTTAATTAAGTTTTCATGTATACCATAATTATGTTAACATGAGGAAAAATTAAAATTTATTTATTGTAAGTATTTGTAGTAAGTTTTTATTGCTTTATACTGTGTTCTTTTTGTAGGCACTAGCGAATGGTTTCTTCAATTTTGAAACTTTTGATGTTGATGAATATGAGCATTACGAGGTAAGTTTTGTGTTTGGTAACAGATACCAATTTGAATAACTAGTTCAAAGCCTAGAGAGACATTTTATGTGCCGGGTTATATGACAAAAGCATGCAATATTATGAATGATAAATATGCTGTATCCTTGGGGAATAGAAAGACATTACAATTTCTTGCTATGAGGAAATTTAAAAAATGCAGTCAAGCATTGAATAATGACTATGTAGTGAAATATTTCCTTATATACTAGTGGGAAAAAGAAACTAATTTGATTTTATTTATTTATTATATTTTCATTTAAAATAACGAATCTGATTGGTTAAAGAATGGTTGAAAAAATATAATGTTTTCCTCTGAGAATAGAAAACACACCCTCCAGGGTGATATTATCTACAGGAAACATTATTTGCCAATGGGTTATATTACGAAAAATTTTCATAAGTGTCATCAAATTGAATCACACACCACATTGTTAGATGACATTGTTTGAGCATTTGTAGTAATGTGAATGCCTGTATTGATACACATGACAGTGATTGAACAAAAATTGAACAGATGTCTACGACTACACATTTTGTATACATAGCATTCAGTATGATGAAACAAATATTGCTACGCCTCGGTTGACACTGTTTTTCTCAAGGGAAAATTTTTCAATGTTACTCTCAACTGCATGTACATGCAATATTTATATATTAGGCCACACCAATTTGTAAAATCGTCTTTGGATTTTCAAACAACAAAAGTGAGGTGAGAGGGCGAAATTATTTTACAAATATTATTTTCTATATTGGAAATTAAAATTATAAGGCGGGCGAATACAAGAAATAATATTTTTAATTGAATTAATCATAATTTAATGAAGCGAGCGCTTTAATATAAAAAAAAATCTAAAATTACCAAATATCATTTGTTGAACCATGTAAACTTCATATTTTTCAATTATTGTTTTGATGTATCATACCTAGAAAGAAAGGAAAACTTAAAAACATAGTATTATACTGTTATGAACATTCTCAAGAGCCTGTGTTTTTGTTGTCCGTCAGCCAAGTGTATTAAGATCTCTTATGTGCTTGTCATAAAATATCCCAAAAAATTTACATGGGTATTTTGAACATGCGAGCGAACATTATATTTTGATAATATTAATATTTGGATGTATTACAAATAGAAACAGGCGGGTCCGTAGAACTAGATTCAATGCATATTGGCATGGCCTTATTGACTTATATACAAGATGTTGTGTTGCATCATGTTTATCATTATTTAATGTAATGCAATGTTTTTCTATTCAAACATTAAATCAAGGATTATATCCATTATATTGATACAAAAAGCCACTGAAAATAAAGGGGGGGGGTGCAAAAATTTAATAGCATTTATGACCACCATTTGCACTGACACATTCTTTACACCTATGATGTATTGAATCAATCAGGTTATGCAAAAATACCTGGGGAACGTTCCACCATATGCACAATATAGAACGACACTAAGCATCCCACATAGTAGGCAGGGTTTAAACTTAGCACTGGCCATTACAAGTAAAATTTTGTGGGGGCGCCTACATTTGCTGTCATGTGGTCTATGTGAATAAAAATTGGTCGTAATTGTATTGGGATTGGTAATTGGTAGTGATCTCAGATACACCAATATAAAAGTTGAAAATTTTTACCACCCTGATAAACTATCATATATGATGTGTAAAGGAAAATTAATTTGCAGAAACTTCACTTTAATTTTGACCTTTTCACAGGGCTGATTTTTGCCCTTAGTGGGCCTACTCCTTTGTGACCTTGGAATTTTACTCTGACCAACTTTGAAAATTATTCCCAAATATTGTAATATGGGGGCATCAGTGTTGACAAACACATCATGTTTATAATATATTAGAAAGGAATAAGATGATTTGGGTTGAAAAAAAAAAGATCACAAAAATTAGCACATATATATGCACATTCATGAACAGTAAAACTTGTCTACGCCAATATTTGTGCATTCCCAAATTGTTCGAAACCATTTAAATCTACCTCACACCCAAAACCCTGATATTCCAGATGTTGTCAAATCCACTGTTATCCACATGATATTTTTTAGTGGTTTCAAGGAGATTAGAATTAAAAGAGTTTCACTGTATGTGTATATACAAATATTTAGATATATGTATTTCACAAAATGGGGTATAGTATTCATGTCTAAGCAGTTGTGAAATCAACAAAGCAAACTTTTTTGTAGAAAGTAGAAAATGGTGACTTCAACTGGATTGTGCCAAACAAATTTTTGGCATTTTGTGGACCTCATCCCAAAACGAAGATTGAAAATGGTAATTATACACACTAACCTTTTTTGTTTTTTAACAGTGCAGAAAAGAGAGGGGTCAGAGCAGCTGGTCACAAGGAGAAGCATAACATGTTTTGTTTAGGCTTAAGGAGTTTTACTTTCTTATTTTTCTTCCTCCAGAGAGTTGAAAATGGGGATCTTAATTGGATCATTCCTCATAAAATGGTTGCTTTTAGTGGTCCCCATGTCAAGAGCAAGATGGAGGATGGTATGATTGACATGGCAAGGGGGATAATCCCCATCATGTTACCTATAGTCTAGCTCACTGGGGATTTACGCCCCATGTACCACTTCTCTAGTTGCTATTGTAGTCTAGTTTTCAAGCATGTCTGGGGAAAATATATCGGTTTTGTGTGAATCTGTAGTAAAAGGTCTTGTGCACAAACAACAAGGCTTTTTGAGAGAGTTTGATGATATATATCATTGTATTTAGGTACATACAGATCTAGGTGAAGTGCATACATGTATAGCGGTATACATGAGTTAAATTGTAGAAGTCTTTCTTCCTAGACACAGACCTATATATTGATTAATGCTTTTCAACATTAAACAGAAGGTTTGTGTGACAAGATGAGGACTGAGGTATGTTTTTGGTCTAATTTAAGCATAGTCATAACTGTTCTACTATTTCATACTTGATGAACAGTAAAATCAAGGTGAAAGCTATGTGACTAAAAGTTCAAGGTCATTCATCATCGTCCAGGTCAAATTTACCTCGTCTGAATTTCGGCACACCTCTGGCATATTTCCAGTGTTTCATGAACACAAACTGTTTACCTGGTGTTTATCATGTTTGTAGTAAAATGACTGCTCTTCTATATTTGCTGTGAATTTGTATCCTAATGTGCTCTGACTTTTCATGTTGCTACATATCTTCATCTTCTATTATTACAACCTTGATAATGTGGGGAAAAAATTATGTGAAATATCCACGTATCATATATTTCACGCTAAGATAATTTTCAGTAATAAATTTGTTAAATACATGAGCATATATTAAATGAGTGTGAAGAATTTTATTCACAACAGACTTGCTCCTGACTGGACTTTAAAGGCTTGTTTTTCTTGTACAGGGTACCCATTGCATGCCCCCGAGGCATACTTCCCATACTTCAGGAAGCATAATGTGACGGCCATTGTGAGGTTAAACAAAAAGATCTACGATGCTAGGCGATTCACCGATGCAGGTTTTGATCACTATGACCTGTTTTTCATTGATGGGAGTACACCCAGTGATAATATAGTCAGGCAGTTTATAGAGTTGTCTGAAAATGCTGAAGGTGCTGTTGCTGTACATTGTAAAGGTACGTGTTGTGAAGGATCATAGCTGCTGACCATTTTAAAATGTGAGGAATGGCTTCTGTACACTTTTCTTCAGGTAGCTGTAAAAATGTGAACATGAATGAAAATGAAGCTGATTTTATTAGAAAAATTTATTGAGTCTTGAGCATGTTGTGAAAGCATTTTATTTCTGCTTTCAGCTGGTCTGGGTCGTACAGGAACTTTAATAGCTTGTTACATGATGAAGCATTACAAATTCACTGCTTCTGAATGTATAGGATGGTGCAGAATTTGTCGGCCTGGTTCGATTATTGGGCCTCAACAGAATTTCTTGGAGGAGTAAGTGTAGTTAGACATACACAAGTAACTAACAAATGTCCATACTCTGTATACTCACCTATACGTTGGTTTGCTAACAAGTCAGTTGTATCTTTAGGGCTGTTTTGGAGAGATTTGCATTGACCTGCTTATAAGTCAGTACAACGTTTTGCCAGAATCGGTTGACAATTTCAAATTGATGTTTTATTGCTTCAAATATTTTGAGAAATGATGCCAACATTTTTTTTTCTTAACAAAATTAATTTCATTCCAATACTCTAATGTATTTACTTGTGTTCAGATATTTTGGGATACAACATCAATATCTAACCTTACATCTTTGAAAAAAACCAAACAGCTACCATTTCATTTATTTGTTTAAGAGTTATATCCCTTGTCTTACTTAAAAGCGGAATTCTACATTCCTGACTCAAAAAAATCTGTTGTCTAAATAACAATTCCACTTCCACAAATTTCTAGGTTCAATAATATAGTAATTTATGAATCTTTATTTTCCGGAAAGTCCTAATTTCATTTGAATTTTACATAGTTATCAATCAGTATTTCCTCCTTGTGTTTTTGTTGATTGGTGGAATCATTAAGACATCACCAAAGTTAGGACAGGAAAGGAATGTATGGTCATCGTCAACACAGTCAGGGTGCTCATTGTCGAATCCATATCTGTTGTTTTTGTTCATAAATGCTACTTGTCCTATTAGCAATTATCAGGATTACTTTTTTCTCTGTATACCTATAAAACAGAAATTGTCAACCAGTAGCCCTTACCTGACATTGTGTTTATCTTGTGGAAACTGTGCACACGGGAGACAGTTGATTTCATAAAGTTTTAATAGTCACGAATCATCTTATCTATTAAATAATGTTACATCTTTTATCAAAAATATTTTACCAATAAACACTGAAAGTACAATAAGTCAAGTTATTGAAAGAGTTATGTAAATAATATACAAAATAAATATTAAAATGAAATTCTTGAAATATATCCAGACTTGTCAACATTAATGATGATAATCATTGGCGCCAAGTTGTTTTTAAAATAGACAACAGTTGTCCAAGATATACAAAATTTAAATCTCAAAAATCTGACTTATAAGTGTGTATATACGGTATATGTTAATTTCACAACTTGGATAATTCTGTATAAGACATGTTGATTTTACCCCCTACAGAAAGCAATCGCTGATGTGGATGCAAGGAGACTTGTACAGGGCTCGTACGAAGGATGACAAGAGACGAGATAGACATCACAGTGTGTCAAAAATTCTGACAGCCGTGGACGATATGCGCATTCAAGATGCCATTGAGTTAGAAAAATGTGGCTATCGATCAGATGAGAATGATGAGTCAGAATATGTAAGACTGAATGCTGCTTTACTTTACTATTATGATATATTTTACATATATACTAGAATGCTCAATTTATAACAGTTTTATTCCTTTCATTTGTATGTTGTAGACTTTTATTAAATGTGCGATATTTGTTCATATGATATAAAGTTCATATCAGTATCGTACTCAAATAACACAAAATATATGTAGATAATATTTCTTACAAAAATTGTCATTAAAGTGACTACCATATGACGGTAATGACCTTATATCAATTATATAGTATTAAAAGTCTGTTATTATGGTTGAAATAAAAACAAAGTTCAATATTATAGTTGTACAGAGGTCCCATTACACGAGGCAGCATGATAGAAACTCAGGGTGACAAACTTAATCAGATGAAGCTGCTACGGCAACACCACTCGCGGTCAGCGACCACTGGAGCTCTAGGGTAAGGAACCGGTAGAAGGACTGCTGAATGTTCACTGTCAGTGGTATTTCATCTATCTTTTATATATGAATTTCAGTACCTGATATCTAACCTCTTATGCTTAAATAAAAAACCAACCCATTGTTCACATAAGTGGAAGTTTTGTGTATATATGGTATCTACAGCTTACCTAGCTTTGTGAGTGAATATTTTAAAGGGACTGGTTCATAATTTTTCCTAAAATTTTATTGAGCAAAACTTACTGTCTTTTGAGTTTGTTTTTTTTTAAATGTGTACTGATAAAATTGTAGAAATTATAGTTAAATGTTGAAATAATTGGCATTATCCTTTCATTAAGAAGGTCCAAATTTTGGTTGTCAATGGCAAATAAGCTCAAGTTTTAATAACATCAAAAATGATTTTTTATTTTTTTTTTTTATTTTCTTTTCCAAGATGTAAACCAGTCCTTTNTAGTTTTAATAACATCAAAAATGATTTTTTTTTTGATTTTTTTTTCTTTTCCAAGATGTAAACCAGTCCTTTTAAAAATTCCCAATTTTCTTTGCATGATTCAAACAAATATCATCACGTTACCTTTTTACCCCTTCACGTGACATATCCCATGGTGCTCTTGACTGTAGGCATGAAGATGGGAAAGGTCACAAAAGGTCGACCACCCAAGTTTACAGGACAAGTGGTACCAAAAGTGCTCACACTTCAGCGGCTCCCATGTCTCCACTTAAAGCCTCCAAAGTTAGCACCGTCATTAACAACCATGCCTCGTCGGTCAAGCGAAGCACCAGGCATGGTACAGGCTCATCTAGTGCCAAAAGGTAGGACATTGCCAATAGCGGGCCTTGCATCACTATTCAGTGTCTTTGTTCTCACTTGACAATACATGTACCGGATTTCCAGTAATCGATATATATTGTATACATGGTTATGTTGGCAGAAGCAATTGCCAGCACTATATGGTGTTTTCAGTCTAAATTTTGTCACTTCCAAAAAGTTTCTCACGATTTCTTGGACTTTGATTGGAAATTCTGGACACTAAAATTACTGTTTTGATATTAGCTTTATAATCTCATAGCAAAGATCTTTACAGCATCTCCCTTTACTTGAATTTAACAATTTTAATATAGATGTGATTAATTCAATTGTTATTCTGAGCGTACAAGTGAATCAAAAGAATTTTACCCTCCAGTTTAGTAACATTTGTTGGTTTCATTTATTGATTTTCAAGGTCAAAAGCCAAGGTCACTATAGCGAGGGGATGCTATGCATGTGTTGCCTTGTTCAATACATGGTAATGCTGGCTGTATTTTGACAGTTCATACATGTACGCATTTGATAGTGTACAGTTATTGACTGGATCCGAGAACAGCTGTTTTGTTTGACCCAAGAACATCTGTTGCTGAGGGCAACAGATCTGTTTGAGAGTCAAACAAATCAGCTGTTGTCTGAGGACACGGTCTACAATGTTTGTTATACGCCTTTCATTTTAGATTGTTTTTACTAGATGCACATGGTTTGTATACTTTGACAGCGTGATTACATACAGTTATCAATGTATCCACTAGTCTAAAAGAAAACATGCCCACTATCCTAGTTACAGTGTCCTAATCAATAACTGGTTTTTTTTTCATGTTGCTGCTCTGCATTTTATCTATAAATAAATTCCGTATTTCATCATCAGTCAAATCAATGAACCTTGCATTACGTAAGCAAAGCAGTAGACCGAAAATCACATGACTTGCTTGATCAACAGTTTCTAACTGTTGACTGGTCAATAGACTGATTGTGAGAGATGATTTAAATGTTGGTTCTAAATTTTATTTTATATAGGAAAACAAGGGATATATTGCATGTTACTAAGCTTTTTAATTTTTCAGCAAAATGTATTCTTTTCGTGTCTAAATTGATGGTGTTTTTAAATGAAAAATTTTGTGTAGTTTTTTAGTTTGAAAGCAATGAAATTTAAATTTTGCTGTATACATGTGTAACATAATGTGCTACCTTGAGCGAGAAGGATTCAATGAAATTCATAAACAGTTGATATTTAATTATCAAAATAACCAATTATCATGTCAACAGCTTGCAAATCATTTTGCATTTGGGTGTTTTGTGCCATTTAAGGGTGTACTAGTTGTCAGAAGGAAGGATATAGACTGAGTTATACAGTTTTTCAAAGGATGTTGTTCTTTGCAGAGCAGCTAGATGAAAAGTATGATTATTTATTCGGATATTGGGCCTGTTTTCTTTTAAACTAGTACTGAAAAACACAATCACACTGTCCTGTTAAAAGTTAGAAGGCAACAAACCATGTACATCTAGCAAAAAAAAACAACCTAAAAAGAATGAGAATGTAGAATAGAACACTTATAGATTGGGTCCTTGGACAACAGCTGTTTCGTTTGACCCTTGAACAAATCTGTCGCCCTCAGTCTACAGCTTCGGGCAACAGATCCATTCTTGGGTCAAACATCAGCTGTTGTCCTTGAACCCAGCTATGGACTGTGTAGTATTCCATAGAACTATTGAATACGAATTCTTTGTAATCTTTTTGGTACACTTCTGAAAGGGAAGTAAAATTCTAAAACTTAAACCAGAGAAAGAGTTTATTGAAGAAAAAAAAAAAAGCGACCATATTTGATATTTTTAAAAGCTCATAAAGTCATGTTTTTGGCACTGATGTCATGTGGACCAACAAGAGAACCAGATTTTATTATTTTCTTCTCACCTAACCTGAATTTTAAAATAATGAAGTAGTTTGACTTTGCTAATTCTCTGATTTTGTAGAAAATACCACTCGCATACATATAATCTGAGGAAAGCTCTGGCTGCTAGGTATGGCCTTGTTATTTTAGTTTAGGCCTACATTAACTGCCAACTTTTCACATTTGGTTTCACACCTAAGCATGCTTATTATCTAATTATTTTTTCCAAAACAATTTTAATTTCATTTACTCCACTGGCTTTGAGTATTAATGGTGAAGTTTGATTTTCAGGTTGGTTTTTTTTTTTATTTAAAAAGATGACCTAGTATTTCATTTTGGTGATGTTGTAATCACTTGGTTAAAGTTCCTGGTAGAAATTCAAACAGGTTCATATCCCCATGACTTTTTATTCTAATGTTGTTGATGAATTCCTGTTATCATCAAATGAATGACACAATTACTTGTCATTTTCTATTTTAGAAAAGATTAAATTTCTCCATTTTAAAATATATGTTCTTATACCGAGGTAGACCTATAAAAAAAAAAATTACTTGTATGTTCATGTAGGTAGCAGGATAAACTATATGTACGTTCATTTTGATATTTTTTTTTTCAACAAATGAATTGCATATTTATATGTCATGTCAAAAGTGGATGCTTTTCTGAAGTATGTTTACGTTTAAATGGGAAGTTGATATATCCTTCTCTTTTGCATGATCGTGTCATTTGCTCCAGAAGAAATTTTCATTAAGGAAATATGCTGTTGTCTGTACACAAGCCTTTGATGTGTATTTAAACATTGATGATTTTCTTTTTATACCCTGATCATTTGTCTTCTTTGTCACCATGGTCTCATTTCACTGGTCAGTGCTAGAGTCCTTGTTTATATACTTTCTCTATCAATAGGCCTGATTGATATTTTTGTTGTATATATATATATATATATTTTTGTTTTGTTTTTGCTGTTGTTTTGCTAACAGTTGTATGTGGTGTGTTGTGCTGCATTTTACATTGCATAGGAAGTTTTCCAGTCTGAAAAAGAACAATTAAAATGTCTGTAATAGTTACCAATTTAATGTTAAAACATCTAGTTTTTATCTCACTTTTTAACTGTGTGCCAAGAAATATACATTTATATACTTACCCTTACAAAATAATAGCAATTTCCCGTACAAAGTTACAGCAATATAGATTATCTCTATAGCAATTCAATATGGCTACTTTTGTAAAAATTGGAGCAGAAAGTAATAAATATATATTTTAATATACATACTAGTAAACTTCTCTAAAACTTGAAAGAAAGAAAAAAAGAAAGTAAATGCTGTTTGCATGTGTGTCTGGCTTTCTGTATATTGAGGGACATTTACACAGACCAAACTTATTCTATAGTCTGCTTCATATTTATTTGCCTTGTCAGCTCAAGCCGATATGATGACTACATAGATAATAGGCCATACAGCAAGGATTATAAAAGCAACCTGTACAAAACTTCTGATGTCTTGGCTTCCACAGGCAGTGATTGGCCGTACAAATTTCGCTCCTCCACAGTAAGTGATCTAGTTAACCAAAACCCAATACCTCCATGTAATCTCTTACTCCATTAGAGGCCCGCCAGCTCTTCTTCTGTTACACTAATCACTTTGTGTATAGCTCTGTCAGTCTTGTCTCTTCATCTTCACAAGGTGTCGTTTGTAGCAAGCTTTAAAGGATTGGAAATTTCTGTTGTACAGGTTTGTCCAAAAATATTTGAAACCAGGCGTGACCTTTCCTGACCTTTTCTTTGCTGATTTTTGGACAATCTGTGAATATTCTTACTCATTTAGTGTCTTTAGAGTGCAGTGTCTAACCAGGGCATTGAAAATGCAACTGTTAGCAAAATCAGCATATCTTAACCAATGTTTTCAAGCCATTCTGTAAAGATAATGAAAGGTTCCATGTGGCTTATGAGTGGAGCGTATCCTTGTGTTACCCAGTGCTTTTTGTGTAAATGTGTATAACATTTATGGCAGTGTGTGTGGGTATATTGTAAGAAGGTGACAGTGGATTTAAATATCCCTGATCAGCTTTACGCGTAGTCGTGGAACTACTGACGTTGGATTTGTGTGTTCATTTAAATTGTTCATAAGTAAAGCATAGTTGTATCGTCCAAAGACTCTTGGCCTTGAGGGTGTATTAAATTAAACCAGTGTCATGATTCATTTATATTCTTTCAGCATATCGGAAAATAGTTTGATCAATTGAATATGTCCATCAGCTGTTGCAGTTTTTGGCATGAATTGCTGTGGAATGATTGATTTTTGCATTGTACATATTTGGGATCTTGCCAAAATGTTGGCATTCATTGCTTGAAAGGATCAAAGAATTGCATTCAAAACGTTTTGATTTTCTCCATCCATTTTAACAGCCATGGGATTGTATTAATATGAAATTTTCATTTTTGTCATCATGTTTTTAAAATCATTGTAGAATCTGTAGCAAATAGAAACCCCAAGTGAATTTTATGTCATTAGTTTAACCAAAGATCCATGTAACTTTGAAGATGTATTTTATGAAATTGAATTTAAAGGCTTTTTTTTCTCTTACAAATGACATTCATACTTATTGAGGTATATTTAAATGTTTTGTAATCAACATGTGTGCGCTGATTTGCAAGCTGTGTTACTGTACATTGACACTGAGCAAAGTGAATCGTGACTAATGGTGGTGATGGGACGTTGAAATTGAAGTGACCGAGTTTGCTGTATACAATGTATTACTACACTTTTTATGACTCCAAGATTGTAGATCTGGGGGTATTTTGTATTTAGCCAACTTCTTGTTTGTATGAAAGGCTTTTCGCAGATTGTAAATGATAATAAAAAGAAAAATACATGCAAAAAGGGGGGGGGGGGTGCATGTATTGAACCCTATTTGTTGTAGGTAATTTCAAAGATAAATTGAGATTGAAGATTTGAATTAGAAACATACATTTCTCAATAAAATCAAATTGCCATCAGCTCTTCCCAGTTACCAGTAACAGTTTGGAAAGAGGCCCTTGGCAGAGTTATATTTCTTACCATAAAAATTGTAGACCCTTTCAAAGGAGAGTAACGAGGGGAGAAAAATGAGCCATTCAAGTTTTTGCATTTTCTCTTTTGCAGATCAGTTCCGCATACTCGAAGTACTAAAGCGTCCGTTATACGATGACATCTTGGTGGATTGTGATGTCCAACTGTCTGTGATATACATTTTCTTTGTGTCTATGCAGGCCAGGAAAAAAGCAAGAGAGATAACTATTTCATTAAAGAAAGCCTTTTTGTTAATATTTGATTTGCTGGAGCAATGTGTTAGTGAAATATTTTCAATATGTAAAATAGGGAAAAAATTGTCGAATTTTGTACATATTATTTATTGCCTGATTGGACCAGTCACCTGTTAATTGAGTTTTGCACTGTAAGAAACATGCTTTTTAGTTGCAATTTTGAAGAAGAAGAAGAAAAAAGTCAAGTTGAATATTATATTTGTTCTGATAGTAATATAAAATCTGTATTGAAAATTGTATCATTACAGTACACGTTACTAACCACTATTAGAAGCAATACATCTCATAAATTGAAACATGTCATTATTATGAAATATCCATGTTGCATTTGGGTAATGTATTTTGTGGACAGACATATTCACCTTTATGGATGGATTTCACTAAGAAAAAAGTATTGATTTTAATTTCTTACCAGACAAAAACACTCTTTATGGTGTTCTCATGTTAAAGATATGTATGGACTTTGATAATATTTTGTAAGTCATTAGATGAGATTTGAGAAGAAAAATACCTCCAAAGACCAAGTCTTTCTAAATCGGGGTGATGTACTATGCACTGTGTGTTGCTTGAAAAGATAAATGGAAGTGCTATTTTATTGTAAGAATTTATTTTGTTAATTTATGCTGTTAACATCTGTAAAAAGGGTTGGGGGTACCGAAAAACCATTGTTATGTGTTTTGTAGATTTTAAGCAAAATGTCCAACATCTTTGTTGAAGTTAAAAAAAAAAAAAATCCTAAAAAAAAAAAAAAAAAAAAAA
>CAJDSM010032513.1:13600-23952 GCA_903981925.1 Ostrea lurida
GCATGATGTACATATCTCTTAACAACCATCAAAACATTATGCCATTTATTTTACCGCATATTGTTATGAAAAGTGTGTTTGCATGAAATCAAATTTCCCCCTTTTTCCCTCTGATTCATCCGAGATGACATATTTATAGATTTCCATTTTACATTCATATTGTATATGCCTATTTTTATACCCTTTAGAAATTTATATATTTTAGGTTTACAACCACAGTGGCAGATATTTTTTTTTTCTGAGTGTTTAAGATGACCTTTCCTATACAAAGGTTTTTAATGAGTACAGATGAGATGGGTTTTAGTGTGTCTGTGCACTCTGCTCTTTGTGGGTTTTTAGTTGATCCTTTTGCACGTCTTATCTTGAAATTTACACACTACAATTATGATCACAACATAGAAAAAGGTTTTTACCTAGTTCACATAGTATATGCATGTAGTTTCATTTACCATTCTTCTTCAAGACAGCTAGTCAGTTTTTTACGCGTCTTGGTTGTAATATAGTGGGACGGCCAAATTTTTACGTGGCTGGCCAATAGCTGACATTGATTCATTGAATAAAAACCATTCATATATTTCTTTGTCATGAATCTGAATGTTTAGAAAAAACCTAAGTATTAATTACGGAAGGTATATTCCAAGCCTAGTGTACACGGTATGTTACATTTTGTTGTCACACAGTATGGATTATATTTATGTATTTTCTTGTTTTTCTGTGTTCAATTGTAATTTATTATTGAAAGAAATGCGAGTAGGCAACATTTTAATATTTCAAATGAATAGTACACTGTACGCCAAAATGAAATGCAATATCAGAACTAGTAATGCATTCTTAGCAACTCTTGTATGGTCTGTCTGTCAGTTTCCACTTGTAATGCTAATTTAAAATGTTTGTAAGAATCATATTTAAGCTGTAAATAATAAAGATGCATATTATAGTTTAATTGAAGAAGTATTTTATACAACCATTGTTTTATAGTTATCTTTAAGCAAAAAATGGAAACAATAAAACACTTCTATCTATGTACTTTTTTTTTATTTTGTTTGTCCTGAAATGTTCGTACAAGACGTACATCTTGTCATTCTATATAGTGGTGATTTTGTATTTGAACATGCTCAAGCCCAATAGAAACATCACATGACTTTCTGTGTCAAGTCAGAAAAAAATTATGGAAAAAACCAAATGTCACATTCCCATTGATTTGTCATGGGAGAGGGTGTGATCTAAGACGGGAGGAAAAATTGTACTATGTAGTCTTATCTTTCGCTGACTAAACCCCAGGGACAAAAAATATGGAGAAAACTTTAGTTGTGCAATTTGAGTATTTTCCTGTGTAGTCTTGCTCATGAACCAACAATCCGAGAGAATGTTTGTCAGTTGTAAATACATATGTTATAGGTAAGCTGACTGATATTCTTGATGCCTTCAGAATATAATTTATATCCTGTATATTTTGCTTATATGAATGGAGCTCCAAATTAACAAATTCGGATAATTGAAGATATTTCTAATTATTTGAAGTTTTCATCAATTCATTTCGTGTGTGCAACTATTCAAAGATTATTGATATCTTCCATTCTGAATTAGTGCGCTTTAATTGTTTATAGCATATAAAAACAGTTGAAAAAAATAGTAACGTTAATGCGCGCAGTAATGCAGTGAATACTTGTACATCAATACAATCGACGCGCACAAGAAATAAACGAGGTACTGTGGGCAATGCTCACTAAGAAGAACCCCCCGCTTACCCCAATCTCCCGAAGGGTATTATTACTGTTCAAGAATTTTAAATGGAAGTCATTGCTGCTTTAATGTCTAGTAAGCTTGACCTTTTAACCCCAAATTTGATAGGAAACATCTATTACCCATGGTTAGTTCATATGTATGGCATGGTGATTCAAGGTAGAAAGTATAATGCTCTGTACAGCTTGATAACCATATTGCTACTTCCATGTCCAGTGCGCCTGACCCTTGACCCCAAATTCAGTAGGGAACATCGTCCCATGGGAAGTCCATATGCTTGGTATGGTGAATCTAGGCAGAAAGGATAATCCTCCAGAGCCCGGTAACCATATTGCTACTTCGATGTCCAGTACGGCTTGACCTTTTGATCCCAAATTTAATAGGGAACATCTTTGTCCCATGGGTAGTCCATAAGCATGATATTTAGGTGGAAAGAATAATGCTTTAGAGCCCGGAAACCATATTGCTATTTCCATGTCCAGTGCGCTTGACTTTTGACCCCGAATTCAATAGGGAACATCTTCGTCCCATAGGTAGTCCATATGTATGATAGGTGACTAGATGGAAAGGATAATGCTTTAAAGCCCGGAAACCATATTGCTACTTCCATGTCCAGTGAGCTTGGCCTTTGACTTTTTGACTCCAAATTCAATAGGGAACATCGTCCCATGGGTAGTCCATATGGTGACTGTAGGTGGAAAGGATAACACTTTATATCCCGGAAACCATTGCGTCTACAGACGGACGGACAACCCGATTCCAGTATACCCCCTCCCACTTTGTTGCGGGGGTATATCTATTGCTCTCTTCAATTATAGCCCGCACAAATATATTGATTTGAAAATCTCTATAATTAGATGGCTGTTCTCTCTTAAAGAATTATTGCGTGCATCAATTGAATAAATGATATTCTTTAAGAGAGAACAATCTGATTAAAATCAGCTCCTTAGATCCGCTCACTTAGATCGCTACACTAGTGTATTTTTGTTTTGGAATCATGAGCAAATCGTAGAAAGAGCGCACGACTGATCGCAAAAGTCGTGGGTGGTTGCTAGAGCAAATCAATCGCAGCAAGGTCGATGATACATCGAACCTGCAATTCGGTCACAGACAGGTCTGGATCATGGGTCAAATTGTCCCTCGTTTGGTCGTGCAACTGGATTTGGCACATGACGATTGGTGGTACTGTACCATCCTTCGTACAACCTTACGATCAGTAGTGCGACTACTTACGACCTAACCAGACTGGTTGCACGACCTTACTATTGATGATGTTACCAATCAAGTTAGCATGGTGATAAGATAAGAAAATATGTTGACTCGACAACATTTCTAACAGCAGCAGCAACTGGGTGCTGTTGCTGCAGCTTTAATTCTCCGACGACGAAATCAGCGTAAACAAAGAAAACGACGACAGTTCTTTGTTCGCCCCTGGATTGAAAGTCGAGGATTCTTCGACAACAAGAGCTAGATGGCAACTGATACTGACTCACGATTGCAAACCCATTCGAACGACCACCATACGACCACAATGATCGATCGTGCGCAGGTGGCCTCGACTGATCGTATGAACGGTCGCTTGTAGCGCGATTACCCGTGGTGACTACCATCTATCGTACGATGATCTTTCACCAAATCGCAGTGTGATGACAGGTGGAGATCGTAGCAAACATCACCGATTTTCGTACTTCGGCAAATTAATTTCCATCAATCGCTCGATTCGAAAAACTTGTGATCCAGTGTGACTTTCAAATTACCTATGTTCAGAATGATGTCAGATAATAGATGAGATTAGTAGAGAACCACCATTTTATAGACCTTCGTCACACACACACATTTAATGAGAAAACATGGTGCGAACCTGAAGAAAAAGGAGGGATTGTACAAGTCTCATCAAGGCAAGTTGCCCTTGCAATAAAGCTAATTGAAGGAGGATGGTCTGATCCACGAGTCTTCATGCTAAGCAAAGCTAAAACTGACACAAGTGGCATACATGACACGCGATTGCGAGAAATCGTAGAACGGTCGCGGTAAAGTGCAGTGTAAATGCCTTAGTCACAAATATGCGACTCCCGCGCGAGAATGGCGATTTGGGGTGCGAAATTCAAATCTCCATTGTAAACACGGCACACGCCCAGGCGGTCACACTAATTACTGCCCCCGTATCTAAGTCGACGACAGCTGATGGTAGACATGTCGCCCGTCTCGCGCGAGTGTGGTTGGTACTGGCGGCGTGCCACAGTGGCGAGAAATTTTTACCACAGCGGCTACTCCCGTGGCACTACGGCGATTTGTCGTACTGCGGCAGTACAATTGCAATTGAGTGGCACCAGCCTTGCACTGGAGTGGCGCGAAACTCGTTCAGAACCCGGCCGTGCGAGCTTTCTGCAGTTGGGCGACTGTCGCGCCAGGCTGGTACTGCCGCCGTGATTTCGGCGATCCCGAAAAATATAACAAAAGGTTAATCCGATCGCAGCCCTCGTAGACCCCAATATTTCCGTGCCACTGTGGTGCGAGGCTCGCAGATTCGCGCGGAAGTGATACGAAACCCACGAAAAATCGATGGTATACCGGTGGTACGGAGCTGGTAGCCCATTTGTGACTGAGGCATTATAAGCGTGGTACAAACGTATCGTGCGTAGTACATGTACAATCGTAGTGAGAACGTAAAACGATCGCATAGATCGTAGTGGTGTCGTAAGGATGTGGTGGTGTAATCGTAGCATAGTCGTTGAAGCAGCGTACTGTACTCATGAATCGTGCTGACAGATCGTACTGTGGTCGTAGTACTGTCGTGATTGCTGTCACACCGACTACGTTTTAATCAAACCACCACGTGTCTACTACGATCATGTGGATCTTGAAGGTCGTGGACAGCGTAGTGAAAGCGTGGTCAGTGTGACGGAGGCTTTATCAAAATTATAGGACGATATTTGACGTATTTTAGAGAATGGTATATATGCGAGTATAACGAAGTGCAACTAAAGTAATCTATTCCAGTTATATCAACCTCGGTTCACTAGTGAATTCAAAGTCTTTTGCAAAGATTAAAAAATAATACACACATTATTAGTCAATTTAAAGGTCATTACAAGGAAATTCGGCGAACTTTTGTTGTTGTTTTTTTTAATTATTTACTTAAAGTACAAAACATGTAAAAAAAAAAAAAAAAAGATAAAGAATTATTTCGGTAAAACAAATATCGAATACGTGATACATGAAGATTAATAAAAACATTCAGCAAATCACCTTCCTTTTACATGTTGAATTCCCTTTATTCAACAGAGAATGTAGTAAAATGTTATTCAAGGGAAACTTGTTTCAAGCAAGATCCTCTATGTCCTGAGAATTAACGTGAGCTCTGTTTCTTTCACGTCTGTTTCCACATCCGGTATTCTCCTGGAAGGCTCGCAGCAGTTGCAGACGCATCTGTATTACTTCACTATTGCGCATCTTTCGCTGAATTTTCGGCCGAGATTTATGCAGATATTTGTAGATTTGAACATCTTCCTCGTTGTTGAATCTTGTCTTCTTTATATGTCCCGCAATAAAGGCGATCACAGCACCAGCGTACACTAACACCGTGGTTACAACGAACAGCATAGCACCATAAGCATCATAGTCTTGGGCTTTCGATCCCGTGCTGTTGGTTAAAATACACAAACCATCAGTTTCATTGCATAACATATCGTGAGTTAGTTTTAAAGTTAAAGAAAATACTAGTCATATAGAAACTACACCCGCATTCCTGTGTCAGAATTCAGAAGTTTCTCCAATTTCTAAATTTGTTCTTTAAAACTCGTTTTATTTGAGCAACGGGCAGTTTCAATTAAAAAAAAATTCACAAATTATATGTCATGGACTTATTACAAAAACTCCTTTACAGATTTAAAGGTAACCGCAATTTAAAATGGTTTTCTATACAAAAATTACTATCACCTAAGAATAAGTGCACAATATACAAACAAGGTTATATCGAACATCTAAATAATAAACACAGCCTACCATTGAAATTGGAGGTTTGAAAAGGAACACTTAATTTATGGAGATGCATTGTCTGTTTGGCAAGATGAATCAGCGAATGTCTTTAAAGGGGACTCTTCAAATTTCACAGCTTCCGACTTTCCTTGGACCTCGTTTTCAAGATGAAACGTGACTTTGGGTCCATTGTCATCCGTTTTCTCGTCCCTCTCTCCATCACCGTCCTTAGACATCTCTTCTTCAGCCTTTAAGTCGATTGCATCCATATCATCTGTAGTTTTCATCATTTTGACAAATGTGTTTCGACGAAATAGTAGCGCCTGTCTATGGAAAGACTCCCTTAGCGTTTTACCAGATTTGATGAAATGTGTAACGTCATCGTCCAGCTGACGATGGTAACTGTTGGATTTTTTTCGCAGACGACTGACCAACATGGAAACAATTCCAAGAAGAGAATACACTAGAATGGTACTGATGATAAATTTCATGGCTCCCTCATGGTCGTAGTCGGAGGGAGCCTCGACCGTAGTATTGCCAATAAAGTTTGGCAAAATTGTCGTCTGCTCCACAATTTTAACATCCATTCTGAACCTCAGGTGGAAAAACTAATTATTGAATAATATCATCATTGAAGTATAATGAAAATATCTTTCACTTGTTGACGTTCTCTTTTGTGCTCTGTCTATTATCATTTTGAAGCTCACAAACCTTCTTTAAAATGTATACAAATTTTGCTTGACAAGAGTGTTTTACGGACGATTAAGTTGTAGACTTGGCATTGGGGGGTATAACCAAACGTCAAAGAAATCCCATTGTTTTGATGACATGAAATCCATTTTAGACATTTAAATTTTGAAGAAGAAAAAACAGGAATGAACTTCATTCAGGGCGCATTATTAGATTCCATCAAGATTTGCTTTGATATTAATTGATTAAACAGATAAGTAATCCTGTAGACAACAGGTTAATGATAATCGTACGATTTAGGCACCTGTGAGACGTCGCAATACAAAGACACAAATACACAGACGCGGACCAGAAACAATGGAATAGTGTTTTTTTTTAATATATCGTTACAAAGGCATTTGTGTTCAACAACACACAATGTATTTGGAAATACATTATTTTAATTATAGATTACCACATATTCTCAAATATCCTTATGAGGATTAACTATCTTTACCAGTAACGCATTTTGAATTATTCAATGTACATAATGCCAAACTCTGCTAAAATAAGGGTTTCTCTATGGAGCGCCAATTTAATTACAAACTAAAATAATTGAAGACAATGTGCCTCAAATCTTAGTGTTTACTTTATTCAAGAAATACATGTACATCTAACAAATATATATGATATTGAGTCTAGCTTACATTTAGTAACATTGATTTCACCCCTCGATAGCCACTGAAGGTTTATTTGAATTTCTTTGCAGAAAAAGTTGTTACGATCTTGTTGACGTTAAAGATAATAAATCAAGTCAATAAATGTTTGACAGGATAATAAGACTATTATGGACTGTTTCGCAGGGAAATTTAACAAATTAGCCAGTCTTTAACGACTTAGTTGGGTTGTCAGCCTCGGGAGCATTAGAAGGTGGCCTCGCGTGATTAGATGTCTCCCTGCTCCGTGAGCCCATTGTCTTGTCCAGGTAAACGGAGTAATCCGTAGTCAAATAAGTGTATGAAAAACGGCTTAACAATTGCTATGAAACACATCAGACAGCATTTGTCCCAATGGCAGGCCATACTGGCAAACTAGATCGTTATAATGACCATAGCACCTTTAAACGTGACTGCTGAAACCTGCAACAACAACTTGTTTGTAAGTAGCCTGTCTCGATTCAAAAACAGATTACACGCTGAACAAGCTCTTGTATATCGAATAAATTGAGACATACACACCATATGCAGGTGATGATGGAATATTGCTACATAAATATGGGAAGTTGACGATGGAGAAGCTGAAATCGTCCCGTTTGTCATAAAGTTGAGTTGTTAGTTTGTCGTTAATACATTATATATTTCCAATAAAATACTTAAGTACGAAGCAGACATGGAAGACTCTGTGGCGTCTTGTATTTCTAGTTCGCTGGGGGTATACTGAATCTACATACGAATGAAAATCATTATTAATAATTGATAAAACGTCGTCCTTATATCAAAATCAATTATTGCTCTCATCAGCTAAATGGATATACCATATCGATGTGGTGGAATTATTGCTCGCAAAATTTAAAATGGCGTTCGGTATACGAGGGCTGTTCGATATGTAATGTATATAGTGTACGATATCTCAAAAGCATTCGACTAAAATAGTAAAATGAACATTACACCCCTTCAAAGTATTCTCCGCGGTTCGAAATTACATAAATGAGTCACGGTACGCTGATTTAGGTTGACCTCTAAGGCATTGACTGATGGCTTGTAACGACGACTAGATAAGAACTTTTTAAGTTTTGGGAAAAGGAAAAAGTCGCATGGAGCTATATCTAGAGAATATGGCGGATGTGGCAAGACGGTAACCTTCTCCGACTTCAAAAATTGCTACAAAAGCTCAGATGTATGTAAAGGCAAATATAACGAAACATGACCAATTCTAATAGAATACATAAACAAGAGTTGAACAAACACGGTCCCTGGACACACCAGAGTGGATCAGGTGTCTAGGAGTAAGCATCCCCTGTTGACCGTCACACCCGCCGTGAGCCCATTGTCTTGATCAGGTAAACGGAGTAATCCATAGTCAAATCAGTGTATTAAAAACGGCTTAACAATTGCTATGAAAACACATCAGACATTTTTATATTCTCCCTCACTGTGTTCGTCCGAATATAAATTAATTATATATATGTAATGCTATGAAAACACAACAGAAACAGTCTGGAATGCTGCTCGTTAGAACGTTTATATATCCATCAAAACCACACGATTTTATATGTACACCATAAATCTTTAAAACAAAGTTTACTGGTTTCCATAATCACTGACTCTGACTTGATTCCACGTTCTAATCGAGATATAGAGTGACCTCAACAAAACACGCATTACTATTTATACGATGTCACGTGACACACAGATACACGACAATGCTTACACAGCACTATATACACAAAAACATACCCTTAACGAAAATAATATTAAGAATTTTCACCCAATGGCAGACCATATCGCTGTAACGACCATATAATTTGCAAAATGCTGCTTTTAAACATGTATATGATGGAGCATTACCAGTATCATGAACTAGACGAACATGCCAAAGTTTATGATACTATTTCTTGAGCCTTTTTAGTATAACATCTCAGTAATACCGACCTGTAACACTTTTGCCCTCGGCACTGGAATCTGTACAGCTTTGCCATCACATGAGAAGAATATACAATAAAGAACCTTCTTTGTGCTTTTGGTAGCTGCAGGCCTTCTACCGTTACCGTTTTTCTTACTGGTTCGAAATAGTGAACCCATGTTTCGTCTCTCGTAACAAAGTTTGCAAATTGTCTTTGATTGAATTTGGAGTCCCGTGGGGACCCGGGTTGAAATAGGTCCTCAGCACTCCTTGCTTGTCGTAAGAGGCGACTAAATGGTGCGGTCCTTCGGATGAGACCGGAAAAATCGAGGTCCCGTGTCACAACACGATAAAGATCCCTCCTTGCTCTTGCTCAAAGACCATGAGCGCCGAGCATAGGCCTAAATTTGCAGTAACCACCGGGAAATGGCGACGTCTTCATTCTCGAGAGGGACGTAAAACAATATACAACCAATCTTGATTGAATTTGGAAACATTTTGAACGGTTTGTACTCGAACCCATTTTTTGGTCATCTGTTGATATATGCGGTATCCATCTGGCAGAAACTTCCCGTGCTTTTCAAAATACAGTTCAAAATGAAATGCATCCGCGATAGCGATATGCCAACAATTTCGGCAATATCACGAATCGTGTCTACCATCACTTTTAATTATTTTCCTGACTTTTGAGACATTTGCCTTGTCTGTTACAATCATAGGTCGGCCAGATTTTGCTGCATCTTTGACGGACTCCTAAGAACTGTCTCACAAGATACCTTATCAAACCCACAATTAGTAAAAATCTGCATTACCGAATGACTGAGTTTTTGTGTCGGGAACTTTCCAAATATAAGCTTCTAATTTCAGGTGGTAACGACTGCTCTATGAAATTACCAAGTTTAAAACTAAAACTTTTATGTGGAGCCGAAGGCTCAGTGTTTGTACCATTGAAAACTATTCAAGAGTATCATCATCCACGAAATCGCAAGCTGATGAACAATACCAAATAGATACCGACAGTCCTCGATATATCTCTTTAAGGTATTCAATGCAGAACAACATATTTATATCTAGTAATGGATGGGAGATTTGTAACCATGGTTATCGTTTTAAACACGTTGGGACACTATCCCTTACGATATCTCCTAAAACGCGAATTATCCCTCACTAGTGAGAAAATAAATAGTACCATATACAGGTGTTGTTTTGCTGCTTTTCTTAAAAATAATGGAAAATCCCATGCACTGCTCAATATATTTCATTGTGTTTAGGTATGTTGATCACCAGCTGATTTATTATCTGAATGCCTTACTCGCACGGCAGCGCAGATGGCTAGACCC
>CAJDSM010032519.1:223-15584 GCA_903981925.1 Ostrea lurida
AGGAAGAGATTGAATTTGGTGATTTATCCTGCGCTCTTTCTACAGTTTGTCTACTATTTCCAAATCAAAAGCTAGGTCGTAAGCTCGGTGTGACTGGGCCTTGTAAGATCGTAGTAAGAGCGCAGAGAGCGTGGTAACATCGTGGTGTTATCGTAGTAGTCGTAACGTAATCGTGGTATGATCGTGACGAGAGCGTAGTAGCAGCGTAGTGTGGTCGGCGATAAATTAGGCACGCCTTCACCACGTTCTCAATACGACAGTACCCGACCGCCCTGCGCTCTTCCCACGACCTCACTTCGCTGCCAGTACGCTTTTTCTTTCACCACGACCTCGCTACGAATGTTTTGAGCATATTCAAAATTTACGTAGCGTGGTCGTGGTCAACCACGTTCATACCACCACGCCCTTCAAGACCTCACGACCAGTGGCGTAGCTTGCATGTATGCTTGGATGCTTAAGCATCCACATCATTTTGCCAGTATTTTTTTTTTATGGATGCGATTGTTTTATATTTAGCAATGGTAAGAATAACGCCACTTCGTTCCATAAGCGGTATACATTAATATTGTCGGTCCATGTTTCTTCCCCATTTAATATAGCTAGTTGATTTATATAAGTCGCAGAAAAGTGTTTTAGTGTAGACGTTTCATAAGCACTTGACTTTATAAAAATACATTACTATAAACAAATTTATTGTTAACAGTTAGATGAAATTTTTTTTAATGAAATGTATTTAAAACGTGTGAGACATTTCTGGTAAAAAGTATGCTACGGCAAGCATTGATGATCGGACCCAGCCATCTGATTATCAACCGAGGGGGGGGGGGGGGTTCGACCGCGTAACCCTCATTGAAACTGCCATGTCCTGATATCGCTTTCTGTGAGTAATAACAACACAACTTGTGTGATATTGGAGATGCACAAGGCCATCTTTCAAATATATAAACACTCTATAATATTTTTTTTTTTTTTAAAGTTCTGCATCAATAAGAGATGATCAT
Source organism: Ostrea lurida (assembly GCA_903981925.1). Lineage (NCBI taxonomy): Eukaryota > Metazoa > Mollusca > Bivalvia > Ostreida > Ostreidae > Ostrea > Ostrea lurida. The sequence goes on from CAJDSM010032519.1 coordinate 1,225, forward strand.
GCAAAATTGTTCTCCCTGTAGATAATCGACGTGCATGTCTCTCAACTTATTCGATACACAAGAGCTTGTTCTGCGTAAGATCAGTTTTGAATCACGGCAGGCTATACTTACTAACAAAGTTGTTGTTGCAACAACCACGATTAAAGGCAGCATTTCGCAAATTCTAAGGTCGTTATAACGATCTAGTTTGCCCATACAATCTACAATTGGATCAAATGCTGTCTGATGTGTTTCATAGCAATTGTTAAGCCGTTTTTCATACACTGATTATTACTACGGATTACTCGTTTGCCAATCAAGACAATGGGCTCACGGCGGGTGTGACCGGTCGAAAGGGGGTGCTTACTCCTCCTAGGTACTTGATCCCACCTCTGGTGTATCCAGGGGTCTGTGTTTGTCCAATTTTTGTTTTGTAATTCTATTTGGGACTTTTTGGCTTACGAGATTGATCACTGTTCGTTATCTTTGCCTTTACGCCAAGTAAGAGTGATATACAACATCTTATGTATCAACGGAGGGGGGGGGGGTGTCTTTCAAATATATAAACACCCTATGCAGTTTTAAAAAAAAAGTTCTGCATCAATAAGGAAGATTACGCAAAATTTCCTCCTTCGCCCGTCATTCACTATATGATACATGTTAAACTATAAGCGATATATCATTTATATTTCATTATATGCGAATTTAAAAATGTAGTTTCTTGGGAAAACAAATAAAATGTGTGAATTCGAGAGTTGTCCGCTTTTAAATAAAATCAAATTTGATAAAAATAACTTGCTCAACACCATAAAATTAATGTAATGGTCAACGTTCTCAATGTTTCTGAATAAAAGAGCATTTTGTACTCTGGAAACGACGTCAAATATATCCTCAAAATCCCATAAAATCGTTTTCGGTAGTGGAGGTCCCTCGACCCACTGGGGATCTTGAGCAGTCCCCAGATCACTAAGCATCCACTTCAGTTAGTCCCTGGCTACGCCACTGACGACGACCACGCTACGATGTCACGATTCATGCAAAAATTAAAATCGTAGTAAGGTCGTGGTCTGGTGTGATGGGGGCTTTATGTATATCACGATTGTAAACGACAACGGACTTAATTATGGAGGGAAATATTGATTATTGATGTTAATTTAAGGGAACAGTTTTGTCCACTTAGTACATGCTGTGCGTAATGAGAATTCACCCCGTGTATTTACATTACTGAGATGAATAGACTATTGTCCTTGGATATGAATATAAGCTGCTTATTCTGAAATGAGTAAGTAGAACTAATTCGGAACACACTCATTTTCTAATAAAATTTAATCTTTTGCTACATGAACTACCGGTATCTTGGTATTAGAGTTAATATCAACCGCTAAACCTCTCTCTCTCTCTCTCTCTCTCTCTCTCTCTCTCTCTCTCTCTCTCTCTCTCTCTGGGGGTCCGGGTTAGAATAGGTCCCCAGCATCCCTTTGCGTGTTGTAAGAGGCGACTGAATGGGGCGGTCATTCGGATGAGACTGGAAAAACCGAGGTCCCGTGTCACAGCAGGTGTGACACGAAAAAGATCCCTCCCTGCTCAAAGGCCAGGAGTGCCGAGCATAGGCCAAAATTTTGCAGCCCTATCACCGGCATTTGTGACGTCTCCGTGAGTGAAATATTCTCGAGTGGGACGATAAAACAATAAATAATCTCTCTCTCTCTCTCTCTCTCCTCTCTCTCTCTCTCTCTCTCTCTCTCTCTCTCTCTCTCTTTCTTTTTCTCTCCAGAATACTCTAGTCACAGTCCGTTAACCAATAGTGAAGTGTCGTCCAGACAACAGCTCATTCAAAATTACATCTACAAAAATACGTAACAATGAAAACCGAGTCTTTAGTTCCCGAGTGCCAAGTCCGAGGTTTGTCTCCTAGAATTAGAAAAGATACGGAACACTGGTACCATCGGCATAGGTAATGACTGTTCCTAACATTAGGGGTCTTAAGAGTAGAGGTCCGTCAATCGGAACAATTCGCTCTTTACGAACTCCGTAAAAAGTTTACGGAGTAAAGGGCGAGGGGTTCTGATTGAGGTCCCGTGTAACGATTGGGAGTTTTCAGTACAAAAGAGCCCTTGCTGCCATAAGCGCCATAACTCAAAATTTGTTGCACTTAACTTAAATCTTATTACGTCTCTAAATAATCAAAAATATTTCAAAATGAGAAAAACAAAGTTACAAACGAATAAACAAAATTAAATGTACATGTCACCCGTGGGGATCCGGGTTAGAATAGGTCCTCAGCATCCCCTTGCGTGTCGTAAGAGGCGACTGAATGGGGCGGTCAATCGGATGAGACCGCAAAAACCGAGGCCCCGTGTCACAGCAGGTGTGTCACGATAAAGATCTCTCCCTCGTCAAAGGCCCTGAGCGCCGAGCATAGGCCTAAATTTTGCAGCCCTTCATCGGCATTGGTAACGTCTCCATGAGTGAAATATTCTCGGTGGGACGTAAAACAATAAATAATCAATCAATCAGATGTACATGTATAATGCTTATCACCCATATTCTCCATCTGCAGTATTTTCATGCATAATCATTTGTAAAGTGAAGACGAACTTTAATAAACAGGCATTTGGCAAAACAGTAATTTGGAGTTCAAATTTGCACACTGTATAGTTCAAAATTTGTAGATCGATGCCATGTCAACAAAGATTGCTTCTAGTGGTGAGTTCCATCGCTATATAAACTCTAAATGTCGCTTTAAATTAAAAATTCAGAATAGAAAGTGTTCTGTCCATCGTTAGAGTTATCTCTCTTTGTTTATTGATTTTGTCATGTTGGAACTCTTTTGTGTTTTGGGGTAGATTTGTTACATTCAGCCCGCCGCTTGCTTAGCAGCTTGAACGCTGTTCCTTGTTGAAATGAAATTTTAGCTTATCACAGAGTGAGTATTTTATACTGTAAGGTTATGATCTGCAGGTGTTTATATATTTTTCAGAAGCTTAAATCACATGTATATTTAACACTTGATGATTTCACACGGACAAGTTGTCGTCTGCAACACCTGCATACTTACCGACTTCTGTTGATTTATGCAATTTCCCGTGAATTATCTCTTATCTTATTGATGATTGTTTTATAAGCAATTAGAACATAATTTTGATGTATTATTGCTTAATTAATTGTTGTTCGATCATATCTAAGTGGCACGATGCCAAAATTCATTGTCTATGTAATCCCAGAAGTGTTGTAATAACATTTTCGTACTTGATGCTTAATTCGCATAGTAATTGTATAAAATGGGTTTGTTACATCATTTTAACTGGGTTAGATTGTCAGAATGATAAAATTTATTGTATAGCCAATAGCTACATTGAATCTTTGGTTATGTTTCAGTCTTTTACCACTTACACATGCACACACTGGACATTTCAACTTTATGCTAATAAAGCGTGAAAAGTTAATCCTGGTTATACGTCTGTACGGCGGCAGAGCTAAGACAGAACAGAAAGGAAACTTATGTAATAATATATGTATAAGAGATTCAAGGAGGGGGGAATGAAATACTAAAAATTAACACAAAATCATAAAACAAGGACGTGAGGTGACATTTGATATTTAAAATGAGTTAGACATGGAAAATGGGAAAAAAGAGATAACCACTAAGTGTGGTGCGACATAGAACAAAGTTATCGGATTCTCTGGCAGATTGAAGGAAAATATCACAGATCCAAATGTATGTAGTATCTTATAGGCGTTGGAAACCAATTCAAAGACAATGGATGTTGTCAGGAAAATAAAGACAGGGAGTTTTGGAGTCACTTACAGACGCCCGATTGGTCCAGGACATGCAATACTCTGGCAGGGGCCACAGGAAGCAAAGTCCCATGGACGTTCAAGGCTTTATGCACACACTAGTATTTCAATGTGATTATTTGCCTGGCTAAGCTGCATATCATAGTCAATTTTCGGCAGCCCATGTTACGAATACTGCAGAGTTTGATAGCGTTCTATTTCCTTATGAATAAATTAATGATCCTCGTGCACGCACCTGTTGTATCGGTCATTGTGATTTCTTTCCTTTGTGACGTGTACATTATTCATTGACTGGTGATTGTTTTACACCGAGTTCCCGGTCTTTTCAAAAACACTAACGGGAACTATACATATAGCTCGTAATAGTTAATTATGATTTCAAGACATATTACAAAGCTTGCTTAACAAAGCCAATTGAAGGTTTTATTTTTGTCGTATTGCAAGTGATCAAAACATTAAAGTATCAGAGTTTTTAAATTGGATTATTGTCATGGTTGAGGGAAAAAAGGCAGGGGTAAAATTTACCATTTTCTTCAGTGTTTTTGAGATGGGTTACATGGCCACAGTTTCAGCGCTAAAGGACGAGTACTGTATCAGTGATATCAGCGGCGGAGAGGAACACTTCATTATTCCTTGTATTGAAAATTTAGATGTAACCAGTATAAAGAGATCTTCAAAACTATGAATACATCTTGCTAAAGTAACATCATAATTAGTACTTTGACAAGCATCGAGTTTCTGAGTATTGTAATTCAATAAATAAGATTTTATGAAGAAAAGAAATCTACTGATGATTTATTATTCAATTTATCAATTATTATTTATCAAATATTATTATTTTGAATTAATGATATTTACTTTCTTTCATTTTCGTGCCCTAGGTAAAATACTAATCAAACTAGAATTTCTCGACACTTGCATTTATAAGTATTATTTAAATATTTTTCACCTTCAAATAATGTGTACATTAAAAATTCACTAAAATTTCCGTATCGTGTTTCTGCATTATACATGTATGTCTGAATGCTATTTCATACATTTATAATTTATGAAAACTACACAGTGATGCTGTTTTATGGGTGTTGAAATTGTTTCTTCATGTTTCTACTTTGAAATAAAATATGATATAGAATAGTTTAGAATGCTGAAAATATTTGCGGTGGATTTAAAATTATAAAATAGCCATTGTAATTTGAAATTATGATATAATCATTGTACTATAATCATTGTAATAAGGAGGACCCGGACCTCGGAAACAAAAAGTGATGTCATTACCACATTTGTTAAAGTGACTGTTCACCTTTACTTATAAATTGCAAACTGTCGCATGAATGTTTAATGTTCGTTTGAAAAACCGTATTTGTTTTTCATATAGGACGTGCCTTTTTGAGCGCTCGACTTATTATATACTCTTTTACTTATAACCTGTATTCTAATTCAAGACTTAATTACCGATAAAATCACGGACCTATTTATTGATACAACTTTTTCACTCGTTGATAAAAACTAAAAACCTTGCAGTTTGGGAGCAAGCCGTACAATCGTGCTAAGGCGTTTGTGGTACATACAAAAAGGCGAAGGTAACATCGTGTTAAACGTAATCATAACCCAAAAAACATATACAAAATCGAGTGTAGGGCAACACGGACCTCCGACAAAAGCAAAGGTAGGAGCAGGTGCCATGGAGGAGTAAGCATCCTCTGCTGACCGGTCACATATATGGAATATTTCGGGGATGTGAAAAACAATGATTTTTTTGTCTAATCGAGAAAATATATCCCCCAAACCCCCAGCTTTATACCGTAATACAAAAATCCTAGACATTTATTCTAAAATATAACGTTATATCTTGGTTCCATGTTGTACACACATAGGATGCTGACGGTGCTACATGTACCGTGAGGCAAGCGTTGCTACTACATACACATGCGCGGATTCTGAAAATTTTCCTTGGGAGTGGGTTCCATCCTTGACAAATTTTTCAAAGGGTTCAACCTCTACTAGGAATTAATTGGGGGAGGGAGACCAAAATAAATAAATAAATAATTAAAAAACAACAACAACAAACCCACTCTATTGTGTAAATTAAGATCGCACAACGGGATAATGAATCTGTATAATATCAACGTGTGACATTGATGTGAAACAAGAACATCACACTGTACATAATTCCAGTCTTTAACACAATGATTAAAGTCTGATATTATGTTAATCCTCCACCCTCTAATTTTCGGGGTGGGGTTGGGGTGGATAAGGACGTATTGAGGTCTACTGATTAATCAAGCAAAATCATGGCCATTTGATGTCAAGCTTACAATGTACAAATTTTCAAAGACATAAGGAAGTAAAGTGGCATGGTTATTTATTTTTTTTTTTTACATGAAATGAAGGAAGAGAGAATACCATTATTTGTGCATGCCAAAGGTCCCCCCCCCCCCCATTCTCCTCAATAAGCATTACCATGTTATTCGCTCCGCAGGAATTGAAAATACAGTTTATTCCGTAATTTCATCACTTGCACATGTAATTATGACGTCAAAACAAAACCTGTAGCGGTCTTGCCCCCGCTTTACCGTAATGCATATGCAATGTACAGATGCAACCACTTCCAGTCATGGAAAGCAGTCATGAGAACCGTTCTAAGCTAACTTAGAACAGACGTAAAGCGGTCATAAAGCAGTCATAGAAATGTTCTAACGCTTTTTAAAGATCTTAACCCGCGTTGTAAACTAGATTTAAATATCAAACAACGGAACAGCCAATTCAACCTTTGACTCTGTAGGCTAAATTCAATAAATAATTTAATTAAATTAGAAATAGGTCATGTTTAGAACAATCTTAAATAGAATTTGGCTCTTTGTCTAATTGATTTAGAGATACCCTAATGATTTGAGATAATGTCTAATAATTTGAGAAGCCGAGCTTTTAGATTCTTATTTTTATGTCTTGTAAACTTGCGCTCCTCTTTGTTCAATAAAAGATAGATTCAATCGTATGACTCAAGTTGGTACAATTGAGTAACATCAAGAGAATCATATGCATTGTATGTCCAATCCCATTACAGAGATTTTGTTTTATTTATAAGTATCAAAAGTATTTAAATATCTTGTGGATATGTCACAAAATAAAAAAAATACTTGAAGTTAATTTCACATGTCTTGAGAATTCAATTAGAAATGCATGTATGTCAAATTATTAGACCTGAGGGGTTTGCGCCGGCATCCTCAAAAAATCTTTGCAAAAGGAAAGAGAGTACTGTAGTATTAGCAATGTATCAAAAAGGCAAATAGTGCATTATGTTATGGAATATGACTCGGGATAGTGTCCCAATTGGAAAATCCTCATGTCAATTCTAATAGGCCTATCATACAGGACTTTGGAATTTTGTGTGTACTATCTTCACACACACACACACACACACACACACACAAACACACACGTGTGATAAAATAAAGCTAAAATTAAGGACCCCATTGGAAATAGGCACCAGTGCTTTCATGGGATATCCTTAGGTGTAAATTCATGATACATGTATACTTCATTTTATGTTAACTTTATAAATATATGTTATAAATTGCATAATATTTATCTGATATGGATAATGTATTTTCATTATTCGTGTCCATTTTAAATGTGCTATTAATATTATCCTAGCCTGTATCATTGATTTTTACCCTGAATAAATCTATCTAAAGATGATAAAAGAGTGATCACGTTCGATCTTCAATACATCAATAATAGTTAATGTGCAATTATAGAAGTCATAAGATGAGATGATTTTCTTATTCTGAACCCACGTGAAGAAAAGGACGTAGGCCTACCGTACGTTGCAATGTTGAGACATACATTGTATGATTTTGAGATTCACTTCTCTCATTTCCTAATGTCTGCACACACGCCTATTTTCTCTTTAAAATATTCTGAATTGTTCTATCAATTTTGGAGAGTTATTAATTGATCTAATCGTATTGGAGTAAAAATATTAGTTCAAATTTGGAAACGACAGTGATGTACATTAGAGTTACATTAAAGGGACTACTTTACGATTTTTGGACAACACATAGTTTTCATTTTAGATATCAAAAATAATAAAGATAATTTATTTGAAGTTGAAAACCAAAATTTGAACTTTCTGACTGCAAGGATATATGCAATATTCCAACCCCAAATCTGTGTTATGTAAACAAAGACTAGTCATTTAGACTGATGAAATGTTAATGCTGTACTTCAAGGTGGCCCACTACATCTGTGAAAAGTTTCTCAAAACAGCCGATATGATTTAATTATGAAAGATATGATGTATATGATAATTATACATGTAAAATGGTGGAAAATATGGAATAAGAATACAAAAAACATGATTTTCAAAAATTTCTCGCAGTAAATACAAACAAAAGTCCCTGGCGGATTCGAACGCGGGACCTGCGGATTACCAATCCGATGCTTTCCTACTGAGCTATGAAGTAATGTAATCAAATTGATCGAAACAAGTTATTTCACAAACTATGTAAATCACCATCTTGTGACGTTGTGTTATAAAGAGTAAAAGCTTTAGTGTAGTGGAACTACCTTGATCAGTCATAAAATTATCATTTTAAATGGCTTATTTAAACCCAAAGACTACTTCAGATTAGATATTCATCATCTAAATGTTTTATAAACAATAACATACCTGAATCTTTGTTTACAACACAAATAATAAACTCTCCGAATGAGCTTCTGTCAAAATGGACACCCTTATATTCACGATGCAATTTTTAAACACATTAGACAGTAAATTTCAATCAGAAAAATGTGAAGAAAATCATGAATCAGTCCATTTAAAAGCTCAAGCTCTCTCTCTCTCTCTCTCTCTCTCTCTCTCTCTCTCTCTCTCTCTCTCTCTCTCTCTCTCTCTCTCTCTCTCTCTTAGCGGGCATTAAAGGTGTCCAGAATCATATAGTAATATAGATCCTAGCGATAACACGATAATTACGCACACAGTTGTGTTGATACAACGTCTGTTATTTTTACCCCAATGACAATCGACTGTAGATAAATATTTCTACCGCTAACAATAGTAAACATTATGACCAAATATTAGATATTAGTCGTGTACTGCAGATATGTTGTGCACACAATTGTCTTGAATATACAACCCTTAGTTTTTGGTATTGTTGTCATGGTAAACATTTTAAAGTAGCTTAGTGACCGTAGATAGAATAACCACACAACTTGACATTGTAATTGATCCTAATGCATGATGGAACACTGACACCAACGATGCAAATGAGCAATTCTACTTTGATTTCGCATTTACACTGAGGATAGGAAATAGTACATATGACGATAAAAGGAAAATTAATAGCAGGCCATTTAAACTCACCAATGAAAGCATCAATTTCTTTTCCATCTTTATTCTGAAAGTCCATAATTGAAACCAGTTCATACAGCCCTTGTCCAATATCACAACGAGTGTCCCGAAATTTATATATAAAATTCACATCAAGTCTTTGAATTTCAGGAAATCTGGAATCAGCTTTGATCATGAGAAACGTATCGTCTATCAGATGAAAGATCTCCTGTCCAAACACCTTTGGTCCCGTGATTGGTGCCAAGAGCCCTAGTGTGACATTTAAGGACGAGGAAACGGCTTTAAAAACGACGGGAAGCATAACTATTGTGTATATTGTCAAAAAAACCATGTTGAATATTTTTTATAATCAATTTAGCATCATGGATTGCCATCGATGGCCCGATGATCAACAGCCACCCACATCGAATACAAACAAGCATAGATATATGAGGCAGAAAAACACCACATAATTAACAATGCACCAATAAAACTTAAGCAACTATTCTTTCAATAGACATGACGATGATGAACGGCATCATTTTCAACATCCAGTAATAGCAGATATCCCGCGTAAGTGGCTTTTTGATCAACTTCCGCAATGTATCGTACGAATATGAACGTTAGCTAGAAAATCTGTAACAACACGGCGCTAGCACGCACCCGGAGAGGCCACCGCTGATAATTGTCCAGGTATGAACGTATCTACCTTTAAGAACACGGCGACTCATCAATACACAGAAAAATGCTTTTCGCGCTTATTGATTGATGTTAATTTTCTTCAAAACTGCTGAATGAGTGAACGTTATATTATGCGATACTACTAGGCCTGTTCATCAGCTTAATGACCATTTTGTGTCAATTTTGCATCACCTTTCAAATGATTCCATTATTTGTAAATCGGAAAAATACTGCATCTCCTATAGTCTGTATTAATCTCCTATAGTCTGTATTAATCTGATAATTCCAATTTCATAGCTAATAAGCTACGCTCGGTTTATTATTTGTGTTCACTATAAGACCGTTCTTCCGCGTAGCTGTTTTCTAACTGGTAAAGGACCCACTGTATCGGTTTTAAATAATGACCTCACTTCCTGTTACGTTGACAGTCAGAAAAATCATATATGATACAGTTTACAGCTATTTTTAGATTAAAAAAAAGAAATTCTGTTTAAAAATGAAAGGACAATGTCGAATGTATTAAAAAAATCTTGAATACTTTTATGTATGAAGGAATTGGCTTCTTGAAATCAGCCGTGGTCTCTAACACGTACTGGATAACAGCCCCTAGCCTTATCTCAAAGAACAGCCATTCATAATTACATTTCCATTTGCAAGTAATTTTAGGTAACCACAGCAATTCACTGATCTCAAACATTGTATGATGCAAGTATATGATCTACCTGCATTGACTCTGATTGTGTATGGCGCGGACGACGGACTAATGAGAGGTCGTTATATTAATAATTCAATGGCGTTTATTATGAAAAAGAAGATAATTTTCAAGGAAAATTTCATAGAATGTATTAATATCGTCAAACGAAAGACCGAGAGAAGAAAGGTACAAATTAAGGTCTATGGCTTATATACCTTGCTAATTATATGACGTATAGACCACATTTATCTGATAAATCTTGAATGTGGAAAATCTTGGGAGAATCAAATACAAGACTTCACATTTTCACGGGGCATATTCCCAGAGTCAAAGAAACTGTGTAACGTATAACGTCAAATTCAATATGTTCTTTTGCATTCGTATTTCATTTCCCTCCGTATCCCGAATATCTCGCCATTTTACAACACATGGCAGACCAGAAATTTCCCCATTTTGCTAAAATCATGTGCGAAAATTCAAAACTTCCCTTTAACATAGCATTACAATCTGGTATGTTTAGAATTGCACAAAAGGACACATTTCAGTGGCTGCGATTTCATATACGTTCGGTCTTTGAGCCAATCAATGTTGAATACACCTAAAGACAGTATCCTGCATTTCTGTGGGGGTAGAGACAGAAGCGATAAAAATATGTCCTTTTGAAATGAGGTAAGACAAAGTAGCATGCACGGTGCATGTTTCACAACATGTGAAGCAAAATAGGTTAAAATAACTAGTACAAAATAGGTTAAAATAACGTGTACAAAATAGGTTAAAATAACTAGTGCAAAATAGGTTAAAATAACTAGTATAAACGACGTATTATCTATCAGCAATACCTATTTTTATTTAGATTCGATATATCCCAGTGAAATCAAAATAAATCTTCTATATCTGCTTCATATTCGAATATTGTATTTAACATAAACGTTAACGGCAAACTAACAATACAACTTTATGATAAACGTGATGACTTCCGCATTCCCATCAACTCCCCATATTCATGTAGCAGTATCCCATGTTCACCTGCATAAGGTGTTGATTCGAGCTTGTCCTGCGTATGATCACTTTAATTTGAGGCAGGCTACTGACAGTTATAGGGATTTCAATAGTCTCGTTTGAAGTCATCATTTCGCAAATTCTATATCGTTATAATAATCTAATTTACATATGCAAGCCATTACTGGGCCAAATGCTGACATGTTTCACTCAGATCGGGCTGTTTTTACACACTGATTTTGACTACGGAGTACTGTTTGATCGGTAAACAGAGGATGCTTACTCCTTCTAGACACCCGAATCCCTTAGAGACCGGATTAGAATAGGTCCTCTGTACCCCTTGCTTTTCGTAAGAGGCGAAATGGGGCGGTCCGTTGGATGAAACCACAAAAACCGAGGTCCCGTGTCACAGCAGGTTTGGCACGATAAATATCCTTCCATTCTCAAAGGCCATAAGCGTCGAGCATAGGCCTAAATTTTGCATCCCTTCACCGGAAATAGTGACTTTTCCATATGAGTGAAATATTCTCAAACGTTACGTATGGAATCAATCTAGACACCTGATCCCACCTGTCGTATGACCAGGTCCGTGTTTGCATTGAAGTAAAACAATACTATAGTATAGAATAAAGTTCTCCCGCTCCTGCGTTTCGTAGAATAGCGGGAAAACATTGTATGATAGGAACGTATTCGATTGGTATAGTCTTAGTAGATGTAGGCGCGGTCATAGGACGGCCAATGGAATACAGATAGGATATGTGTTTGTGTCATTCTAAGCCAGCTTTACCTACGGTGAGCGCACGAAAAAAAAATGATAGTAGTTTTTTTTTGTTATTTTTGGGGGGGGGGTATATATTTACTATTATATTTTCAATTATATGTCGATTCAATATATCCCAGCAAACTAGAAATAAAGGAACACCACAGAGTCTTCCATCTGCATCATACTTGGATATTTTATTGAACATTGACATTAACGGCAAATTAACTACTCCTACTCAACTTTATGACAAACGGGACTATTTCAACTTCTCCATCGTCAATCCCCATATTATTGTAGCAATATTCCATCATCACCTGCATATGGTGTGTATGTCTCTCATCTTATTCGATACGCAAGAGCTTGTTCTTCGTTATGATCAGTTTTTTGAATCGAGGCAAGCTTCTTACAGACAAGTTATTGTTGCAGGGGTACAACAGTCACGTTTAAAGGCAGTATTTCGTAAATTGTATGGTCGTATTACAATTTTAGTTTACCAGTATGACCTACCATTGAGTCAAATGCTGTCTGATGTGTTTCATAGCCATTGTTAAGCCGTTTTTCACACACTGATTTGACTGCGGATTGTTCCGTTTTGCCTGATCGGGGCTGTGGGCTCACAGCGGGTGTGACCGGTCAAACGGGGATGCTTATTCCTCCTAGGCACCTGATCACCACCTCTGGTGTGTCCAGGGTCCGTGTTTGCCCAACTCTTGTTTTTGTAATCTATTTGGACTTACGAGATTATCACTGTGCGTTATCTTTGCCTTTTCATATTCATATTTGTGTTGTGTATTTTTCAGCTTTAATCAAGATCATATTCAAAGATACATGTACAGTGTTTTTTCATAGATTGTACAACGGATACACGTCCGGCATTCTCCCTTAGAGGTTTTTAACATTGCGTCGGACACAGGTTTCCATAGTTACTCGTCTATGGTTTTTCCTAAGCGGTTTTTTAACTTCTAGGATAGGGGCACATTTATATATGGTATTTACGTACAATATTGATACAGTGAATATTATGTTTGTTTGTATATATATTAAATATTGTGTATAAATAAACAACGGTTGCTCCTTCAAGCTAGCCTGGCTTACAGCTCATATGGTGTACTGTTTTAGAGAAGTAGTGAAGACTATACTCCAATCTAGACACCTGATCCCACCGGCCGTATTGCCCAGGTCTAACACCTGATCCCACCGGCCGGTGATAGCCCAAGTTCTAGACAAACTCGATCCCCTGCCGTTATGCCCAAGTCTAACACCTGATGGTGCCACCGTGTCGTATGCCCATGTCTACACACCCTGACCACCTGCCGTGAATACCAAGATCTGAGACACCTGATTCCCCCGAACCCTTGCCGTTACCCCAAAGTCCTAGACACCTTTAGATCCACCTGCCGTATACCCAAGTATAGACACCTGATCCCACCTGATGTGTACCCATGTTCTAGACACTTGATCCCACCTGTCGTATGCCCAGGTCCTAGACACCTGATCCCACCTGCCGTATGCCCAGGTCTAGACACCTGATCCCACCTGCCGTATGCCCAGGTCTAGACACCTGATCCCACCTGCCGTATGCCCAGGTCTAGACACCTGATCCCACCTGCCGTATGCCCAGGTCTAGACACCTGATCCCACCTGCCGTATGCCCAGGTCTAGACACCTGATCCCACCTGCCGTATGCCCACGTCTACACACCTGATCCCACCTGCCGTATGCCCAGGTCTAGACACCTGATCCCACCTGCCGTGTACCCAGGTCCTAGACACCTGATCCCACCTGCCGTGTACCCAGGTCCTAGACACCTGATCCCACCTGCTGTGTACCCATGTCCTAGACACCTGATTTCACCTGTCGTTATGCCGCAAGTCCGTAGACACCTGATCCCACCTGCCGTATGCCCAGATCTGTGTTTGCATTTCTCAGCTATGATTTGTATAGGATTTATGAGATTGGCCACTATTACTGATTACCAGGTAGGTCTGTTATTTACTGTCTACAGAAATATGTCGGGTTGTTCAATTCCATAGAAGGTGAGACAAACTTGAACAACCCGACATATTTCCAGCGTTCACGTTTGACTGCCGTCTATACTTTTTTAGACGATCTCT
>CAJDSM010032521.1:0-10439 GCA_903981925.1 Ostrea lurida
TTATCGCCATCCTTACTGACCGTAGGTCCACGCTGTCTCGTTTAGCATTTCAAAGATCCACTAACTGCAACGAACTGCTGATCAAGAAACTGGTGTATTACAGTGTATATATGCTTTTTTGAAAGAAGACCGGTTGATTAACGGCCTTACATCGCACAAAGATGAAGGTTTCTAAATATTGTTGAAGGCAAACATAACGAACAGTGATCAATCTCGTAAGTCCCTTAATTGAAACGAAAAACAAGAGTTGGGCAAACATGACCCCTTGGACAACACAGAGGTGAATTGGGGTGCTAGGAGGAGTAATTAGCATTTCCCCTGTTGACCGGTCACACCCGCCGTGAGCATTTGTACATTTGATGGCAAACTAGTGTGACCGTAAATTAGTCTTACCGGTAATCGGTTTTTTTAATTTGTCACTTCATCGATAAGTTTTCTTGTATTCTAGTTATTAGGATTTCATAAACTCACGCATTGTTACTTCTGGAGGAGCTGATGGCAGGGCTGATGCGACAGTCTGCTGATATTGTTGTACTGCTGATTGAAGAGGTATAGTTCCAATGATGATTTGGACCGGAACACCCAAGTTAAAGGCTGGTCCAGACGGATTTATGATGAGCTTCAACAAACATGAATTCAAATATAAACGGGTATATTGCTATGACAAGTTCAAATGATTCATGTGCATATACATGTATATTCTAGCAATCGAATGCGTACTCTATGTTGGTATCACAACTTTGAAAACATGTATGGCTCTATCATGATCAGAAATCAAATATTTCTTACGAAACAAGAAATGACAAAAGGTGATAGAATAACACCATAAAACAACAGCAAACATATGATGTCTATGTCTTATGCAGTTTTGTCGTTTGCCCCGAGAAATCGACAAGTCGTCCCGAAATGATTTACCCATTAATTTCGCTGTAATTATAATCTGGCCTGTCAAATCGGATATATTACACATGTAGAGGTCCATAAGCCGCCATTTCATTTTCAGAACCCACCTAATGTACCGGTCAAGGTTGCTCAATGGTTAGAGTGTTCGCTTTGCAACAAAAAGGCCGTGCGTTCGAATCCCGCTTGTGGCTTGGCCGCGTCAAGCCTAAGACGTGAAAATAGGTTGTGATTGCTCCTTCGCCAAATGCTCGGCATTTAGAAGCGAGAATGACGGGTCTTTCGGATATGACCTTAAAAACAGAGGTACCGTGTCATGGCAGGGGTTGGAACGCTAAAGAACCCTCACTGCTACGGCCCTGAGCGCTAAGCATAGGTCTGAATTTGTGGTACTTCACCCACAATCGGTTACGTCTCAATATGGGTGACAAATTCTCGACAGGAGGTAAAACAAGCAAATAATCAATCAATAAATGTATTTTAGCTAACAATGACCAAACGTCACTACAATGAGTACAACATCGATCAGAATTGTTAGAACAACAGCAAACGTACAGTGTTTAAAACTTTATTTACAAGTACATGTAATCCATACAAAATCTGATATTGTCACCATATGTCATTTCTAACATTCTATTCCATTGGCATAATTAATTTGCATAATTACATCAGTAGTATACTCCGTGCACATTTGTTTTGTATCGAAATCATTATAAGAGTAAGCAATTATTTCCTAGATATGTATATAATGATCTGCAGCCAAGTAAGATACTTGAGGGGAGAAGAGGGAGGCGACAAATCTATCGCCCGCAGCATGCCGATTCCCCGGGCCCCAGATTCCTTGGTGTAAATGGCAGTTCACGCGACTTAAGATCAGTACAGCTTTTATATGTACGCATGATATAAGTGATTCCTTGGTATGAGAGCATAATTATTTTGTAAAAAAATCGAGTACCTCTTTTTTCCATGATCTGACATGTCAGTAAAATATTTAAGGGGCACGAAACATTTTTAATATAAAAATGTTCAAATTTAGATTGCAATATTGTAAGTACAATGCTTGACTAAGGTTTTCTAATGGTCAAAGAAAAATTATTAACATCATCTATTGACATCCAAGTGTCATACTTGCTAGTTAGCAAGCCCGAAGCCTTACTTTTGCTTTATATATTGAATATGTCTAACGGTTCATTAAAGCACATTTTTTGTTCAATTAAGAATTCATTCAATAACACATATAAAGTTCCTAGTGTTCCCACATCCATATCGTTTTAAAAATGTTATATTCTCACGAAGAGATTTCTATGTAAACATACAACAAGGCTCTAGCTTGTTTACATCACCGAATATTTGTGAGCGCTGTATATCACATCCAGTCAACGATGCTTTCAAATTGTTCTGACACACTAGAAATAACTTGATAAAGCATTCAAACATCAAATTGGCATCAAATCTTGAAACATTTTTAGTTCCTTTAACCAGAATAAACTATTACTGTCTTAGTAGCCTTTAAGTTACATTATTTTCTTATCATGTTTTTTTTTGAAAAACCTACCAGTTCTAAGTGCAAACGGATACGCCACACACGCGATTGCTTCATTCTGGGTACTGCTCAAATAAATAAGAATCTCCAGGAACATACCCAGTTACGCTGACTTTAAGAGTTCTGTTTTCGGGCCTGAATTACACAAAAACAGCACAGAGTTCTTTGAATCTGATAGCCTTCCTCTCCAATTCTAAAAAGAACATAACACAATTGTTTAGGAACTGAATGTTAAATCGGTAATTTCTAACCAGCTTAAATTTGTTAATTCTTACAATTGTCAATGAAGGTGTTGTATCTAACATATACTGTGAACGCTCAATAGTGTGGTCGTCAAATCTCCAGGCCTGTAATGGTTCTGAATCGTATAAGCGACGTGCCTATTTTCCCTCAAACGACGATGGTAGACTTGGTGGTTAAAACAAACGAGAAGAAAGAACGTGTTGCCCGATCTAAAATATGTCTCTTCTACCCACTGGAACCTTGAAATCAAAAATACGTTTAATATCTAAATTATGTTAACATCTTTCACTAGACATTTTTCCTAAAATTGAGTTTATCCAAGGTTATTAACTTTTTCTAATTATACCATTTAAATGAATGAAAACCTTTTCCTGATATCAAGTTCAGCAATTCTTAGGCTGTTAATCATGCACTGATTTTGACCAACGGATTACCCGTTTAACCTATTATAGCAAGGGCTCAATGGCCGGGATTCGTGACCACTTGGACAGGGATGCTTCACTCCTACCTACAGCACCTGAAGCCACACATCTAGTTTCTCCATGTGTCCTGATGCCTCAACTCTTTATTTTTTTACAATTTTATTTTTTGCACATTAGTGAAACATCACAAAGAACACTACAAAATACAATACAAACATAGAGGACACTAACTCATGAATACCAGATCATAAGGACACTCAAACAATACATCCATTCTCGCGCCGCATGTTTATTTCGACAGAGCAAAATTCATAATTAAACAGAAAAAAAAAGCATACAACACTAAGTCTATTTACTTATATCTAAGTTAACATTAAACAAATTTCATCCAAGTTTGCCCAACCTCTTTTTGCTATTCATTGAGACCTATGTTGATATTGATGACTATTCGTCATCTTTGCACTTATTGTATAATACGATAGCACCTATTGCAATCCTGTAGCTCTCCGAGAAAAATAGTACACATAGACGAGCTCCTCTATTCTTTGAAGATAATTACATGGTAGCACAGCTCTTCAGCTAGAAAACACGCACTCCATACATTATATGTTACACGAAGTCTTATAAAAAACATTATGCAAAACTTACGAAAACATTAGCCAAATTGATAAACTCAATAATTCTGTTTATATTCTGATATTTACCATCATTACTATGCCAAGAATGTTAGTAAGTTAATCCAGATTTCCCAATTCTATCAAATCTATGACATCACACAGAAAAACACTCAATTGAGCTCCGCAAAGCAAATGTACGAGAGTTATGAAGAACACAAAAGCTACCTTCCCAAACACGCTCATTATCATTGTTAAAAATATATTCTGTAGCGTGTAGTCCACAAGTCCTTCTGTTCGTCTCCCACTTCCTCGCTCCAGTCCAGTGGAACGGAAGCCATCTCCCACAAGCCAGCCCTAATATTCTGTGAACAATAACCAGATAAGTTGAGTTATTTTGAAATAAAGTATAAGAAACAAACATATGTTGAGGATAAAATGTACTCACAGAGTATGTGTAATTTATGTCGAAATATTATATATGTATGTCTTTATCTTATACATCTGACTTTCTATTTAGAATACATTCACCTTGCATTCCTTCCTGTTTCTTCTTTTTCGCGAAAATAAAACACAAAACTCCTTAAACAATTATCATAATAATTTAGTGCCAAAATGGATGAGGAAAGGTAAAATAAAAACTATCAAGTTTCAATAAACATATTACATCACTGAAATCTTTCTCTATATATTTCCTTTGAAATTGACATTGCCATTTATTAATCCAAATAAATGCATGTTGTTGCAAACCAGTTGATCCGTTTGACGATCACATTTCACATGGTCATTACAAATAATGGAGCGATTTTAGTCAACGGATGAATTGCTGTTCCATTAAACAGTAATCGGGATATGATCAACATTATACATATTTAGTGCTTAAATTCTAATTATATGTTTAGAAATGCTATAATAACAATATGAAAATTGTACATAAATGCTTTCTTTGTAAGGTAATGGATTGATGAAGGAGAACTATAATTGCAGAAAAAAAAAAAATCATAACCCGCTTAACGCCGGTAATGACTTTTTTTTTTCAATTCCAATGATAGTTCCTTCATCACCAATAAACCAACAAAGAAAGCATTTATTGCTTTAATTAAATACAAACAAACCACCTAAAAATAATCAATTTCACATATCCGTTGCAAAACCAACATCACCTAACAAATCCAACATCATCGATGAAAACGAATAGTCTTTACAAGACCCATATATGTAATAAGCGAATTTCATTCTATGTATTAATCTTAACGGCTGATTTTTTATAAATGATTCATCCGTTAGAATATATGTACATTGTACATATGATTACTTTTAATTTCAGATTGCAATTTTTTATGGCGAAGCGTCAATCAATTAAATCCACAAATATCGACTAAAATTGTCGTAATTGCAGCTGTTTTTGGTCCGTCTTTATGACTGTTGGTTCTGTCGATTTTCGAAATCTGGGACAACAAAATCGCAAAACATCTTTTGTCCACATCGTTCGTTATCTTTCTGCCTCCAAATAGACAAGACATCAAATCGGCCAAACGAAAAAACGACCAAATGGTCACGAATAGTTTTTCTTAATTCTACTTATTGTATTATCACATAGAGAACAAGAGTGTTCTTAAGGTAGTCTTCATCACCAAAATTTTTATTATGATTCGTTTTAAGCACCTTCAAAAGCAAACTTCGCCATCGGAAGAGTAATACCCAGCTCCATTATTTATACGAATTTTTTGTATATTTCCCCGGAATAATGAAAAATTGTGTCTTTGCAGGAAAGAGATTTCTAGAGTCCAAATATTTGCTTTGAAATATATCATAGAAACATGTTCTAAAAGACTCAGACATACAATAGTTTTTAAAAATAAAAATATTTTGAATATTGAAATGTTATTTTGTATTTTTAAACTATGATAAAAATTAAAAAAACCATTTCAATAGAAACGGATATGTTGGATAAATATTTTAAAAATGAAAAAGAATTGAAAGAATGCCAAGAAATTTAGAATATTGCATTTCAAATTGAACACAAAGCTCCGATCGAAATTACACAAAAAATCATATAGGAGCATTGAATAAGAAAACTACACTTTCCTTAATGTAAACATGCTTTACACATTAAATGATTTATAAAAGAAAGTAAATTCGACGAAATGTCCATACAATTCCATAATATGATTATGGCAGTAAAATTTCTAGATCAATTTCGATCGATCGTACTTTTTCTCTCGCGGTGAATAAATCAATAGCGATAGTATCTGAAATCATAACTTCTTCGGGGGTCTTTTAAGACATGTTATTATATCTCATATCATGCACCAAACACAGCGCAAATTTGGATATAGAATCCTTATTGTAATAAACACATTTTTATCAGTTGGAAAAAAATCACAAAAGTTATATAAAAAAATTGAGAACTTGTATTACTTTCGAAGTAAACCAGCTTTTGAAAGTGCTTAGTAATCATGAAATAAAATATCAATTGATGTATTGAGCCTCCTTAAAACGTTTCCGTATACCAATGGTATCATGTAGATAAATACCTCGCATTTTCATTTCAGACTCCAAATCCACTGTTAGTCTTCCACTGACAGTTTGACCAGGCCAAAATATTCCTTGGGCATTATCCAAGTTTATCTGGAAAATCCTCAACTTCACCATGATGAAACTTTGATACTAAATACACGAAAAAAAGATTACTATATCAATTATCATATCACATACCATTTATCAACTCTATATGTTGAAATAATGTTTCGAAATCCAACAATCATATAATTTTATTTTTAAAATTCGCAACGGAGATATTGGCCAGTAATTATTTCTGCATAATGTGCGTACAATTTACAAAATTTAACGAACAAAACGCTCATGCAATACATGGTGCCCTTTTTTATTTGAACATATACTAATCAAGGGCTTTCAGTAGCCTCAAATGATTTTTTTTAACTGAAATGTAATGAAATGATGAGAAAAAAAATCAAATAAATCGAAACGTAAAATTTTAACAGATTCCCCGTAATCATTATGATTCTCATTCAGATTTTAAAAATAATCTACACAAATTCATGACTATAGATATGAGCTTTTGATGAAAAAAACCTCACTTGTTAAAGAACTTTTTAGACAGCCCTAGGTACATGAAAGCTTAGAGTCACCTATGGTGGGTGAATATATAAATTAGCAAGGCAGAAATCACGATTGTATCATGACAGACACCGATTACGGCTGCATCGGGATCAAATGCTGTTGCCCAATCCCAGGGGGGCCACTTACTATGTACCGATAGATAGGGCGTGCTGCTGGAATAGGTAGCCTTTTTCCACTACAGAATATATGACAAGGTATAGAAATCCGCATGAAATATATGATAAGGTTAATGTTTACTCAATTAATTATATGAATGGCCTTCTAATTTGATCCAGCTTTGGCAGTTCTTGTTTGTCATATGGGGAAAGGTCACCATTTGAACAGAAAATTATATGAAAAAGGTATACAATTCTCAAATCTAAAATATACGAAAGGGTGGGGGGGGGGTCTGCAATGTCAGCGGCACGTCCCTACCCTATAAATTGCGAAGCCCCCCCCCCCCAGGTGCCCAATAACTATGAATTTGTGACGGACGCTTTGTCCCCAAATGGATGAAGAAGGAATGACAACATCGGAAAATTGCCGATAGCAGAGGGTGAATATATGTTTCATACAACTCTCATGGAAGATTCAAATATGCAATTTGATTTGAAGCATTTTCACACAGTGTATTACGGTATAAACTAAAACAAGCAGAAGCCACAAACCGTACGGATCATGAAATCAAAACATTATATACTTTTATATATTGCCCATTATAAGCAGAATCTAAGGTATCCTAAAATTATCTATTCATCAACTACACGAATAACTAAGCACAACGGATATCTATGATATGCCAAGATCCTCAAAGATAACTTATGATCGCATTTCATTTTTTAACAGGAAAAGAAGAAAAGAAAAAGTAAATGTATATCAAAACCGAGCTTACAAAAGTTGAATCGATTATACTGGATCTACTAAATGGTCAAGTATCATGATTGTAAGTAGCTGAGAAATTGACCTAAATGAAAAATTCATTCAAATATGCATGAGTAAAAGACAGATCAGTGTGAACCCCGTAGTGTTACCCCCACCCCCGACATATCCACAGACTAATACGATCGTTATTCTACCTATGTCTCTAGAATCTGAAAAATCAATCTAAACGCAAAATATAACCAAAATCGTAAAATGCGTAAAACATAGATTTAAGTGACATTACATTACAACTGAGGAGAGCATATTCCCAGCCAAGGGGTTGTTTGTAATCCTCATAAAATAAATATAGCATTAAACTGTTACTGTCCAACGTATTTAATATGCATAGTTTTGATGTTAACAATAAAAAAATCGATACAGTTCAGCTGCATGATATAGTGTTTTATAAAGAAGTCGGTCAACCAAAAATTACAGCGGACGATTTTCATTGCGAAATACGCAACAAGAATCTTGAGATTTAGTTTCTGAAATTCTAAACTTTATCATCCACTTCTTCCTTCCGTGTGAACTTCAGTTTACATCGCTAGATGTAATAATCATTGATTTTATCCGTTGTACCCGGTGTACTTACCTCCTGATTACATCGCGTACCCGTCGTCAAATCTTTAGAAAGATATCGCGCTACACAGCATTGATCACAGAGCAGTCGCAATCATTGTACACCGTGGGTATGGGTCTTACTGATCAATTAGTTTAAGGCAATAAGAGCGTACAATGTACGTCTCGTACAACAAGCTTTGGAATCGATCTGAGTCATGCTCAGTAGATTCATAGAACGACATCTCGTGACATGTAACGTCATCATGAGATGTATCGAGCAATATCCACCCCTATTTCTTGTAAGTAAAAATTTGTAACGCTTAAAGCATGTACAGTGTATTGATATGAAAGTACGTAATTATGCCCAACCGAATTTGTACAGCATAAAAAACTGTCACAGCATGACTTACCTCTTTTGCTGTTGAAATATTTCGTATGCAGCCTTGGCAGTACTTACAGGTCAGAAAGAACTTATAAAATCTTCGACTGAGTGCTTACCTAGATTTAAATGTCCATGATGCAGTCGGTCTTGCCGAGACAATTTAATGACCGTTTGCTGTGCTCGAGTTTAAATCCCCGATTCCAATGATCCCAGTGTTGATTCCAGCGGCCTGGTCCTAAAATATCTCTGAAGACAAGTCTTATTATAGCATTAACTGTCGAACAAATATGAAAATTGTTTTGAAATCATCGCTAGTTTAACACATAGAAATGGGGGAAAGTAATGTTGATAAAATTTCTGGAAAATAACGAATATTTCAAAGGATGAAAACACATTTAAAACCTTAAGAAATCCATCAACTTCAAATGAATGATCATTTACCATATGATATGTGAGGTGAAAATAATTACTCCCTCATTGTTTGTTAATATTTGCATAGTTTATTAGCTGTCCCATTTCTATAGTTTTATGAGGCAGCATTCATTCAAAAGCTTCTACATGAAAAAGAAGAAATCTCTAGCGGTGGCTTTTAATTCAACATTTCGATAGACACGGCGGGTGTGACCGGTCAACAGAGGATGCTTACTTCTCCAGGCACTTCTACCTTTGCTTTTGTCGGAGGTCCGTGTTGCCCTACACTCGATTTTGTATGTGTTTTTTATTATGATTACGTTTGACACGATGTTACCTTCGCCTATTTGTATTGACGACGTTTTGTTTATTAATGCTAATGATTTTCATTGATATGTCGATTCAATATATCCCAATAAACTAGAAATAAAGGACACCACAGAGTCTTTCATTTCTGCTTCGTACTTGGATATTTTATTGAACTTTGACATTAAAGGCAAAATAACAACTCAACTTTATGACAAACAAGACGATTTTAGGCAAAATAAAATTAATCATCTGCAGGTTCTCTGAAGCCGCCGCCCCGCTCCTATAAAATTTTTGCAGCTGGGTTGTTTTTATTAGCTTGCAGATAAAAAAAAATTGCCGCCGCATCGATCAAGAGTTATCCCGAAAATGCAAGAGTTATCTCATCGGACGCTACATTAAGTAGCATGAAACTCGTGATGAGTAGTTTGGAGCTCAAAAGTACCTCATCAGTATTATTTTTATGTCTATCTTGGAAGGAAATAAGTGTGTGTTTGTATTTCTCATAAAGGGTGCAATTTAGATATGATTACTTTCATTATTTTTTTTTTAAAACAGAGGAAATTCCAGCTCAACATGTGGTTTACCGTTTGAATGTTATGTTTCATCAGACGTATGAATACTAGTAATAATTTATGTACTGGTTTATTAATACAATGAAATACTCGTATAATTGGAAAAATATTTAGACATAAATAATGTCAAAGGATATTTTCTTATTCATCACTTTAGGTGGGGAATCAGAATATTTGATTTTGTGGGTCACCCTTATCAATGCATTTATATATCTCAACAAACTTTTATTCATAGTCAACAATTTTATTTAAGAGTCATCTGCACATGCAAGTTGATGCCCTTGAAATTACATTTCGTAAATACATGTATGTTGAATTATTTCAGGTTTTATATCGTTTGATTTAAAAAAAAAAATGAAATGAAATAAAATCCCTACCCTCACTATTTGGGAAATAAAAACAGAGGAGGTATACATATCACCCTTACCACATAATTTA
>CAJDSM010032528.1:5102-20810 GCA_903981925.1 Ostrea lurida
ACACAATAAAATTACTCTTCGAAACAAGCCATTATGGGTTTTTGATAACTGAAAATAACTTCAAATAAAAGTTTCATGTCGATATGCACAATTCCTTTCGAAGAGCATTATAGGCATTCCAATTCTATTTTTCCTTTGTAAAAGAAACATGGTAAAACTTTTATGATTATCAGGAAGAGTTCAAAAGGTTTTAAGGGCTATTGTGTCATTTATCGTGGCTCATACAGCAATAATAGCTTGAAACACTGGCATTTCTACTGTGCAAACTACCATTGCATGCGTCCTTAATGTCCATGACCATCAAATGGTAAATCAAACCAAAGCTCCCTTTTAATATTGTGCCATGAAAAATTTCTGGAATTTGCTCTTTTTAACGCTGTATTTTCTCCTACACAATTTTGAATTAAAGTTTTCCAGCTGGCTAATCTGAGTTTATACCCCACTCTCTCCAGAATCTTTCAATAAATTTGAGCAATTTCCATAGAAATTCGCGGAGGACTTAATTTGATCTTAGTTTCATTCTAGGATTTAAACACTATGTTACTATTTAAGCGATGTAAGCTCCTGAGCTTTTGAGGCCAACTGCGCAGGATGCTATATCTACATTTATGATATACTAAAGTCTGCAGCGACAATCGGGGGTTCAATACTAATATTAGTTGACGTGGTAAAAATATTACCATCTATTAATGAACCCTATTTAACTTTGATAAAATATGTGTCAATTCAATTTTTGAAAGAGTTTTGGTAGGGACTAAAGGTTTGTGTTGGAGGGATTGCATAAATTGAACAGTTCAGAATCTTGCATGATTTACGAAGTGGTTATTTCATCAAAATTAAACTTATATTTTATACCCTTAATATATATTAAAAGGTAAATATTTTCAGTTTTAAAATTTAGTGATACTAGTAGCTGGAGACTTGGAAACTAGAAAAAGATAATGTAATTTTTAATGTTTTGTTAATGGCATTGTCCCAAACAGAACAACGATTCTTAAAGAGGCGGACATTAAATAAAACTTGAAAATCTGTGTGAAAAGTTCAATATTTTGCCAATGATTTCAAAACATCGAGCCCTAACCCCCACTTTTTATTTCTATTTTCATATTTTAAGACAGGATTCGAAAATTACGTGACAATTTTTCAAAAATTTGGACGTTAGTCCCAATATGTCTTTTTAAACTTTTGAAATTCGATAAAAACGAGTTTTTCCGTACATTTAAGTATGCAAAAAAGGCCATTATTTATTGCCATTACAAGTTTACACTTATTTTCTATCTGTACTGTAAGAAGACATGAAACATGTATCTTTCTAGTATGATTGGTTTGTGTTTTTATGATTGTTTACGACAACAGACAATCAAGTTGTAAATAGATAAACATCTTCAGTAAATTTTAAGTGCAAACAGGTCCTGTTTAAAATACTGTAAGCTCAATAACAAGGTACGCCAACACCCCAGTTTTTCTTTTTATTTCCCAATTTTCCATCATTGTAGAAAATAAAGAATACACTTCCTTAAAAAATTGACATTTAGTCCCAACTCAGGTCGGACCTCTTTAAGTCACAGCGACGGACGCATACAACCGGACAAAGTGGTATGGACTGGTCCTCTCCCCAACAACACAGGTCGCCTAAATATCTCCGATACTAGCTATACTAGATCAAACTTTTTAAACGCCCCCAAATTCGATAATTTGGAACTAAGTAGATTAAACGGATTCATTGCTGATCTGTCAAATCGTAAACGCTGCAGTGCGTTATACGGAAGCCGTATGGTGCTCATCGGTTAGAATTAATCTTTATCGCGCCGACAAGGTTATTTTCTGACGACCACCTTTATAAATTAAGTGGTGGTCGCTTCGGAAAATATAAAAAAAACTTTTAGGACAGCAATCTAAGGAATTTTAAGTGGAAGCGTGCCAGATAGATTTCCACTGGCAGCCGTTATTTAGATATCAACTGGCACCGCCACTAATTTATGACAGCCGCCAGGCTTCTCTCTCTCTCTCTCTCCTCTCTCTCTCTCTCTCTCTCGGCTCTCTCTCTCTCTCTCTCTCTCTCTCCTCTCTCTGCAAACCCTGTTAACTCCTTCTCACAAAATACATTACATATGCATGTTAATATGTGTTAGTTTTCATTGCTGTTATTTAAAGAGTTTAAAATGTTCTCCAGAGAGAGAAGAGAGAGCAGAGAGAGAGGAGAGAGAGAGAGAGAGAGAGAGAGAGGAGAGAGGAGAGGAGATGAAGAGAGATCTGTGTCACCAGTAAATTTGAAGTGGCGACCGCCCCAGAAAATAGTCGTAAGTGCCCCCCCCCCCCCCCCGCCCCCAGTTGCCCAGAAGCCGACTTTCCCGAGGCGTTCAATGACGTAACCAGGGTTGGGGGTGCACTAATGCATGTGCAACACCCATTTAAAAAAGTGGGCTAAAATCTCTAAGTTAGGGGGATGTCGCCCCCCGACCCCTACCAGAGTAACCCTGGACCGATATCGAGATTATACGTCTTTAGTTAGTTTTTTGTGACCTCTCGAATGGGATTTCCTGGTTACGGCCCTGTATATATTAAGTGAAAAAAGCAGTGCGGAAATACGTTTGACCCTTGGAGTTGTAAGCAGTGACTTTACTTCTACATTGTATGATGAACCATCAGTCGCAATTATAATTTATGACAATTTAAGGGTAAACGATCGTATCACCATACCTGCTGTTGTGGATCTCCTGTCGACCTACTTTCGTTTTAAATTTCCTATGTGCGAACCAATACAAAGCTTTTAATCAACCGATTTTTGCAGTAAGGCGTCGGTACACAGACCGTCATTTTTTTTTCTTGTCATCGGATATTTCACAATAATTCGAATCCATTCTGGTTGAAAACTGCAATTAAAAGACAGAGAAATATTTTCGAAATTAAATTAATTGTATAAATTAATGTAATTCACCAAAAAAAAAAAAAAAAAAAAAAGAAGAAAAAAAAAAAAAAAAAAAAAAAAAAAAAAAAACCAGCAAGAAACAAGACAATTATGAAAATTTTGACTGTAAATTCTAATGTTCTTTTTAAAGAATTAGAATTTTTCACAGTTTCTGTGGTCGTTATGGTATTATGATAAATAAACTGTTGGGTACTTTACAATTAAATGAATATTCAACATTTCACCAGTCGAGAGGTGAACACCCCCGCCAGGCACCTGATCCCATATCTTTTGTATCTCATCCCATTTCTCCTTGTATTGATCGCATCTTCGTACCTAGGCCGCAGTCAAGACCATTTACTGTGAATGGGATTCTCAAGGTATTAAATCCACTCCTGATACTAAAAATCATTTTGAATGTTTTTGATATCTAACAGAAGTAGAGAACTTATTTAACTGTGTTTGACATATACTTTTGAATATGCGAAACACTTTCCAAGATACAATCAAAATATTTGAATTGTAAAGAGTTTGGATATATGTAGGGTCATGAGAAAACCGGTAACAATGTAGGACGAGCGACAATCCCTTGACACAGTACTCCTTTGCTAATCCTTAATGGATTCAGGGATTGATCATTGGTTTGTATCTTCGTTGCCTTATTAGTAAAACAGTTTGATTCGACATACGTTTTTGATATTCTCTGACATTTACTCCAGATTAAAATTCGAGTTAACATCAATCAATTCAATCAATTTAGAGAGTGGCAGAATAATATATTTCAGCCCCGAGAATTCTGAAAGATTGATGATGGTGATTAGTTTATTGTTTACGTCCCACGAGACTATTTCAGCATTGATGGATACGTTTAACAATGCCGGTGAAAGGCTACAAATTAGGGCCTATGCTTCGGCACTTAGGGACTTTGTAGCAGGAAGGGATCTTTTTATTCGTGCCACACCTGCTGTGACAGGACCTCGGTTTTTACGGTCTCATCGAATGACCGCCCCCATTCAGTCGCCTCTTACACACGAACGGGGATACTTGAGGACCTATTCTAACCCGGATTCCACGTGTGAAAAATCTTGAAAGAAAAGAAATAATATAGAAAAAGAAAGAAGGACTATATGGGTTTGATGGGACGATCAGTAAATAAATTAAATTCTCATAATTCCTCAGCAAAATGTAAAACAAGAGCGGGTAACAGAACCCTTTGAAAAAATAGAGAAGGACTTCATGGAAATTTCTCTTTGCAATGAATAAAACTCATCTTCCAAGCTTTCGTGATACATGTACATTGTAAGTTTCAATTATATATTCATTTAATTTATTTCAATCGATTGGCCTAGCGCCGATTATCACTGGTTTAAAACACATTTTAAAAAATTCAGGTTTGTCCGGAACTTAATTTATTCGACACTTTTAAAAGGGCTCTTACGAAACGCACACGGCCACGGGTGAAGTTTTAAAAAATGTTCCCTGCAGATGGATTTAAAATCTTTCCTTCAATATGTAGTAAAATATCTTTTCCTTCCGATTATACCTTCCTTAGTTCGCACTGATTTTGAATTATAGAGATCTCAGATATCTTCTAAATTCCCTCGCTTTCCAATCTCCGACATTAAGATTTTTGTTGGGGGATGAATGGTTAATAGGCACGGTTTCTAGTGCAACTAAATGTTTTATATATATAATTGGTCGAAGTCAACATTGTGTTAAACGTTAATGCATAGTCCCAAAAAACATATATTACAAAAATCGAGAGTGTAGCAACACGGACCCCCGACAAAAGCGAAAGACAGGATCAGGGTGCCATGGAAGAAGTAAGCATCCTGCTTGCTGACGGTCACACCACGCCTTGAGTCGCCTAGTCGAATAAAGTAAACGGGATTACCTGTAGTCAATCTAGTAGGAAATGACAGTCTAACAAAGGGGGATGAAACAAATCAGTCAACATATGACTTAGTGATATTTTTGTAATCGCAAACAAGGTCATTATAGCGATCGTAGAGTTGCGGAAAAGATGACTATTAAACGAGATTCGTTATAACTTGCAAACATCATTTTGTTGTTGGTAGTTTGCCTCGCTTCAAAAAAGTCCTCCATACTATGTTGAATATGATGCATTTGTGCTGGCGATCTTATTGTATTGAATTATGAAGTGTTATTAGCATGTTAAAATATAATGATTTTCGCTCGAAGAACAAAACAGTCCGGTGAGCTTTATACGCCCATTCATGAAACTGGTACATGTTCTTTTAAAGGACATAGTGTCTAAGATAATGTGGTAAATTTTGTATGTTCCAAATTGGGTGGCCGAAATTAAATATTAATAAACTAGAAAATTTACAAAAGGTTATTCAGAATCTTTATAAACATGGATATGTTAATAATTACAAAATTAATTTCTGCTCTCAATTTTAACTGGTTACCTCTGTTTTGACTCACATCTCTTATGTTTCTGTGTAGCCACCAATCAGTGAGGTACCAGTTTATATATTGTCTTCCAGACATTAATTCTTATAAAAGGGCTACAAGATCAAAATGATTTCAATTTAAAGCGCTACAGCTTTTGATTACTCATTATTCGATACACAAATTTTGTTTTTTGGAGTTCTTTTTGCAAAATATTGTGATGTCATTTGATAGACTACTATGCCTTTAACAAATTATATGCAAATTAATGTTCAGTATTTTGTAAAATCTTTGTAGCCATAATTGTTACATTTGAATTTCGAGTAAACTGTACCATGCTATGAAAAAAAAAACAATATATCTACGGAGGGGGTGAGGCGTATTAATACATTTTATCAGCTTGACATTAATCTTATCCCCAATTTTCAGCACTGTTGTGAATTATAGACGTCCTCTCTGTCAAATCAGAAGTTCATGTATATCTTGGATATTCCCAAGAGCCCTTTAATGAATTAGAACATGAATATCCGTTGCACTTTTGTGCGAATTATTGAAACAATTTCTTTCCTGCCACATGTTTTAGAATTTTTTA
This sequence comes from Ostrea lurida, assembly GCA_903981925.1. NCBI lineage: Eukaryota > Metazoa > Mollusca > Bivalvia > Ostreida > Ostreidae > Ostrea > Ostrea lurida. The sequence continues at coordinate 11,018 of CAJDSM010032528.1, forward strand.
GCAAACCGCAGACGGACAAAAGATATGTATTCACGCCATCATAATACATGTACCCACTGTTGCAAGAATAAAAAAGGGGAACTATTTCGATTCGTCTATTTTATAACGAGGGACCCCATGTATCGGCTGTAATCGCAAATACGGGGTTTTTTTTTGGAAGGTAGTGGGCGAATCATGGTACCATGAAAATATATTCTTTTATTTTTATACAATGTATAATGTTTATGTTCATCATTGGACTGTAAAAAAAAAAAATTTCTTGCGCGATCGAGTTACATAATCTAGTTATGTGAGGTCATTGGTCAAGGAAATAATCAAACACCTATTAAAGCCTGAGGAATTAATTTTTTTTCATGGCTAATATGAAATAAAATTATAAGAATATTAAGTAATGGCGAAGTAACAAAGTTATCAACGTAATCATAGTCCAAAAAAACACATACAAAATCGAGTGTAGGCAACAGGACCTTCTGACGAAAGCGAAGGCAGGATTTCAGGTTTGCCATGGGAGGAGTAAGATCCTCCTGCTGACCGGTCCACCCGCCGTGGCTGAAGTCGAAACCAAGAGTAAACGGGGTTACCCGTCGTCAAAATCTAGTATGAAAATTGACAAAGGGTATGAAACAAATCAGTCAACATATGATTTAGTTGATAATTTGTTACTCCCGCAAACAGGTTCATTATAGCGGACCGTAGAATTTCTTGGAAATTTGATGACTTTAAACGAGATTTGTTATACCTTAAACATCATACTTTTTTGGTTAGTAGTTGGCCTCGCTTTAAAAATCATTCATATTCGATGTATGCCCTTTGCGTATCGAATCAAACTGAGAGACATACACACCATAAGCAGGTGATAGTGGTACATTTACTACACCAAAATAGGAAAGTTTGACAATGCAAATCAAAAGTCATCACCGTTTATTCATATAATGTAGTGTCAGTCGGCCATTAGTGTCAATATTGAGTTGAAAATATCCAAATAGGAAGCACATCTGTTCAGATTCTGTGGTTCCTTTATTTTCAAGTTCGTCAGATATATCAAATGGGACATAATTGTGAAAATTATGATTTGTTAATTGTAAGACATGTCTATATACCTATAAGTAAGGTTGAAAGGACCGGCAAGTTTTTTTGGTTTTATCCCGAACAAGTTTCTGCACATTCGGTATGAATATTAAAGAAAGAAATCATTTTATTTTTTGTCGGAGTGATTGAAATGCGTTATACGCTATACTGACACTATGCTCGAAAAACGGGTATATTGATTTGCATATATTGATATTTACCAGTCTGTTACCAATCCATAGGCGAAACCACTAGCTATCCTCTACCACGAAACAGACTAGACCATACACACTCTCTGTCATGCACCACATTTTAATTATACAGCTACAGTGTGTATCGAAGTTATACTTTTTTTTTCTACATATGATTGAATCAGGATCTATTACTCAATGATCCAAAATCCTTGCACACAATTCTTTTTTTTTCTTTGTCTGTTGAGACCTCTTTTTTTAAAGTATTCAATTTCAGATTATAGTGTGTTTGGTTGAAAAAAATATAGATGTACACGTTTAAGAAAATTATCATAAATTTCTTATTTGTTTAATATTATTGAATAATGTACGCTGTCTATATATGTGTGGAATTTTTATTCGTTATCTATGCAAAAGGAAGCGGGTTTGCGACACGTGAATGGCATGAGTATACAAAATCTATGCTGAATAGCCTGAGCGCTGTAGCTTATGCTGCAGGTTGGAAACTATTGAGGTCATATGCTATTAGCACTATTGCTGATAATGTTTATCCAAACAGTTGAATTAAGCATGCACATATTTTACTTTCTGATGTGGAATAGTGCTTACATTGTTAGCCATAAATATATTCTCATTACCAAAAATCTCATTTCTTGTGATCCTTTGTCAAGTAGTCGTCGTGCAATCACTTGACGTAACCATCCTGATAACGCAATGTTCTGTAGGAGACGACGAAAAAAATATAGATTTAGTGTGACGCCGTGTTCTGCGTCCAGACAAGATCGGAGTCTATTACTTTTTATCTCATTATTTCTTTTCACGTAGTATGTCAGCCGATATCCACGTCTACACAAGCAGGCGGACACAAATAAAGGTACTCACACATCAACAGCTTCTTCATCAGTGCGTGATCCGACGCATTCCATCCAACTTGATCATATTGATCAAGGTCAACTGTATCCACGTGCTTTGGCAGGCGCTGCTCGTGTGTGCAAGATTATTGCTAATGCTCCCGTCCTTATTGAACATTGAACATTTATGTTGTATACACCAGTTTTATGTCAGAATAAGATTAGACCTTGATAGGAAATACCATCCCAATCCTCTGAAAGATTATTTCAATAGTAGAATGTTATGGACAATACTTACTTCAGCGTCTTGCGCACTCGTGGGATTAACATCCTCTCTTCTTGTTTCACAGAATATTTGATCGCGACTCTTTTGCATCCTTAGATGGATCCAAGAAACATAATCAACAATGGAATCGTGTGTCTCGCCTCTTCATGTTTAATTGGAAGATTGATGATAGATCATTTTCAATTGCTAAGATTTTAACTATTAAATGAATCCATGTCTTATTCAGAAGCAAGAAATTCAGAATGGAACACATTTAAATGATGATCTTCTTACTTTTTGTACAGGGAATCATCCTTAGTAGTCGTGAGTCCTTGTGTCGAATTTCGTCATTTCCTTAATATTGTCGCATTCTTTAAGAGAGGTGAATCACTGGGATCCAATGTATTGTAGTAGTACAAACTATTCAAGTTTGCGGGTTGAGAAATAACAGATCTTGATCGCGCATTAGAGCACTTGTGTTTATAGCAACCCTCATCATACATAGAACATAATTGCGTGATGGAGGTAGTTGTCTAATTAAATACATAGTTGCACTAGGGTCTATAAACTGCTTAGTGTTTCTAACATTAGAAAAAACCCAATCGTCGCAAATGTGAACCGCTCACCGCAAAGACAGAGATATTACTTCAGAGAGATAATATTATTTAGCAAGATCCGTAGGAAACGACATACGGTAGTTTCTACGTGCGAATAATTCAAATTTGTTATGACCCAATACTCTTCGCAATGTTTTCATAGCCTTCAACATGGTTTATAGAGGATTTATACAGCCATACCTGTTATTACCACGAACGAATAAACAATACCTCTCTCAAACACCAATTCAAGAAGGCGATTGGACCTACCTTTTCATTTTGTTGGAGACGAACTAGTAGGACTTAGGAGTTAATGTCATTGAACTGTCTCACACATGGTACTAGAGTTTATCACAAAGGGGCATTCCGTGGTGGAATTTTGAGTTACTCTTCTTGGAGTGTATGTGGAGGGCTTGTTGAAAATCTAAGGAAAACTTTTGGTCTTTAGTAGCATGCGAATGCAGGTTAGTACCTAAACTGTGAAACAACGAAAGTTACATCGTTAAATTAAACCGCGGATCATTGATGATTGAGAGAAATAACGGTAACAAAATATTGCTTAATTAATACCAAAACATAAGTTACTTTTGTGTTATAACCCACTGTACCTCTAGGTTAATCCAATTAAAAATTTTTGAAACTGCAATACCTAGTGACAGGGACGAATGGTGAGAAGCCGAAAACATTTAGCATGTAAACCGAAAATATGTTCATGTGACCCGTATATCAATATCTGAAACAGACCAATGAACATCATTGATTTATTTGTTGTTGATTTGAGCTTTAATTTCATATGCACACCTTTTGGATAGAATGTGGAATCTCAATGACACCTAATGTGATTTAGCTCTTTGAATGGTTAGTTATACCGCCTATACTAACAATGAGTTTCTGTAATTTCCATCACGATGGAAATTTGAAATCGTTGCCTGGTGAGCAGAAATGTTGAAAATTCATATGGCTTATGCTCTTAGTTCTCTTCTTATCAGCGGCAAGGTTGGTCTGGGTGATTCTAGTAATGAGTCTGCGTTTGAGGGGAGAACTGTAGCCCCTCGTCAATTCACCACCACGGGATGTTGCCGCGCACGCGCGAAGAATGGCGGTTATTTACTAGAGAGCGCCTTTAAAGTAATAGCAGCCTTCTAGTGGTTCTATATGCTAAAATAAAAATCCGAAAATGACCGCTCGTAGTCTCCCACCGGAACAACCAGATTGACAAGGGCGCCCGTATGTTTAATGACCATTATGGTACACTAGTCAGCGATGTTAAATTCCTGATTGTTCCAACAATCATAAAACAATGATAAAAAACCCTTATGGTGATTATTCACTCCACATCAAAATTCAAAAATAAATATTTATCAATATGAAAATATTTCAAGTTAATTGTCCTAATTCTTCCATGACTTTAATTAGTAACGTTGGAGTAGTGCAATTGTATAGTAGTTATGTGGCATAGTTAGAGGTTGTGCCTAATTTAGAATTAAAAGATGTTGTATACCAACAAACTTTCCAGAATCTGGCTTAATTTCATACATCTCCTTTTTTGCTCAATATCGTTTTAACCATAAATAAATTATGCGTGAATTCTGACATTAAAATTCTCAGCTCCTACAATTGGCCCACCAAATAGTCATCACCGGCACAACTATTAAACCTTTCTTATTATCAACAAGTTTTATGCATAGACTATTAACGTAGGCCAGGTACGTGCATATAAATTCTAGTTGTTGAGCAATCGCATGCTTAACGAATATGTTGTATCATTAGAGCAATGTACAAATATTGAGTCACTATGAGAAGAATTCTAAGTTTTTCCAGCAAACAGGAATTTTAGATATCCAATGGATCTGTAGAGTGCCATCCCCATGAGCTAACTAACACTTACCAAAATAAATCTTATTAATTAGTGCGTCATCTGAGCAAAATTAGTTTACTGTTTCATTCTATTCTATATCTGTTTTAATATTCCGCAAGCAGCTTTTATGGATCAGAGAAATGGTTTGAGGATTGATAATCTCATGCCTCTTCCCTCTTTCTTCTTTGTATATCTTACTTTCTTTTTCAGGGAAAGGATAATGAATATTGGACTCAATTTGAACGATAAGATCCAACTATCTAACTGGATAGGCCGGGACTGCCAGTTTGAGCTTGTGTACAAACTCAGTAGGGATGGAGGTACTTCACAGAAATTCCACGAGTTGTGTGACGGTAAGGGCCCCACGGTGACCGTCTTCTACAACACAGACAACAATGTGTACGGGGGATACATATCACAGAGCTGGAAACCTGATTCAAGTTGGTGTAAAGATGAACAGTCATGGCTGTTTACTTTGTATAGCAGTGGTAAAAGAAAGGCACTAAAGTTTCCTGTAAGAAAAGGACAAATTTCCTATTATAGAGGGATTACATATGGACCATCGTTTCATGATCTGTGGTCATTTAACAAATGTATCAACAAAACTGGTGATTACTATTCGCTGGTATCATCCCCATTATTTGGAGGTAGCAGTTTTGAAATGGGAGGAGAGAACGCACAGTCCATAGCTAACGGTCACAACAATGTTACAGACCTTGAGGTGTACCTAGTTAAAGGTGAGTAGAAATCATCTATTGCAAGTAAGTTTATCTTCTCAGCAAGAAATAAATATGTACATGCTATTGAAAGATTGACCTGAATATTTAAAAAATCGTCCAATAATCATGTATACTTTGATCAACTCTTTCTCGGACTCACTTGGGATTATGAGAATGAGGATATAAAGATGAGTAAAGCAGGTTTGACATTGACGGAGTAATCACGACAGACTCATTATAGTAAACTTCGCGGCACAACCCTACATTGTAATTTTAACATTAGGTTTTCTCTTTGCTCTTTTTCTTTTTGATGTCCAAAATATTCAAAGGAAATAATTCATGAAATGTGTACTTTTGAGGAAATAAGAAAGTCCAATATTTTCCACTCTGAGACGTGGAGTTCGAAGATTTGGGGGAATAGAGTTTTTGTCCTATTTGTCCGTTCGTCTGTTTATTTCCTCTGTCAATCTTTCTGTAGCACAAAACATTTAGCATTGGTCATATCTTTTACACCATAAATATCTTATACACAACGTTGTTAAGGCGTTCCTTGTGATTTCCCAAAACACTGAGTCTATATTGTCAGTTAAGTTCATTGATTATGGTACATGTGTATATATATGCTTTCAACGAGAGTATAGTGTTCATGGTAAGTAAGCTGAAAAGTGAAAATACAACATAACTCATATATATAGTGTTGATACATATTTTTTCAATTTGTATTAAATATAAAACATTTTAATTATGTCTTTGCTTAAAATTTGACTGACATTCTTTGCGTTATGGGCAATAATTACATTAAACATCACACATACATTCAAATTCTATATGTATGTAATACATTTCTGTATTTAAAGATGGTCCTTTAGAACAACCCATTGCAAAGAGAGATCACCCATGGAGAGACCACCCTGACTGGACAACAAATGTATGCATTCACAATTAAGTTTTTTTGAAAATATAATACTGTTAACTTGAGAAATCTTTATTTTTAAACAACACCAACTTACTTTGATTAAACAAAAAAGTTTTAATATTTTGTGCTCTTCATTACCATTATGCCAACTACATCGTATGACATAAGCAGCCATTGCAAGAATTTATCACATTAGTCCGTGTTTGTTTAACTTTGTTTCATATTTTGTTTTTCAAACTAACAAGATTCATCGCTGTTCGTTATTTTGGCCAACTCATTATTAAAACTCTAGTAGAGTATTTGCAGGTGAAGTAAATGAAAGATAGCTTCTTAACAGTTGTAAGTCCATTGTAGTCGTTTTTCCTGAAGTATGCTAGCTTCCTCACCCTAAATATTCAGAAAAAAACATTAGTGTGAAGATCCCGTATTTAAAAAGAACCCCCATACTGGTATGATTTAGCATGTCATAGATAGTCTTATTTTTTATTTAAACTTAGGTTATCCACCACAATCTGTTTTCTATAAATTTGTTGCCTGCATATGGTACTTGTCTCCCATTTTAACCAATATGTAAGAGCTTGTTCTGCATATGCTTAGTTTTTGAATTGTTATGCGTATGATTAGATTTTGAATCAAAGCAAGTCACTGAAAAACAAGGTGGTGTTAAAAGACTTTAAATAGTATCGTTTAAAGTCTATACAAAAAGGCGAAGTTAACATATAACGATCTAATTTGCCGGTACAAACTGTCATTGAGTAAAATGCTGTCTGACTTTTTAATACATGTATATACCGATTTTAAGGCCGCTTTTGACTACGAATTACTCCGATCCGTTTACCGGTTTAAGATAATGGGCTTATAACGGTGTTTTTTTCCTCCCACCTATAGTGTATCCAGGGGTCCCAGTTTGCACATCTCTTTATCTTGTATTCAATATACAAGTTATGGGATTGATCACTTTTCGTTATCTTCGTCTTTCCATAAAACACTACTAATCATCATTTGAGACACAATGGTAATCTATTGTGATTATTTTCAGACTTCCCAAAAATTGAAAGAGTACATTACTAACTATGCAACATTGGAGGAGACTGACGTTTCTGAAGTTCCGGAAGCCAATATACTTCTTATCGGACAAGTTGGTGCCGGGAAATCTAGCTTCATCAACACAATTAGCTCCATTTTTAAAGGGGATATATCGTCCAGGGCATGCACCGGAAGTGCAGAAAACAGTTTGACTAAAAGGGTGAGCAATATCAAGTACCATGTCTAAACTATTTCATGTCCAGATTTTTGAGGCATCCCTTCAACAAAGGCTTTTGAAATCAGCTATCTTAAATTTTACATTTATTTTGTGTGTATGCGTTGAGCTTGTATAAAAAAAATACAAATAGATACATGTAAAAATGGAAGGAAATGGAACACATTTTATTCGATGTAGTTCTGATAAAAGTTAAGTAATTTCTGTTGTGCATATGTATCTACTGAAATCTTGTGAATCAAAACCATTGAATAGCAATTGCCATGCATACAGTATGTATACCCAATGAACTTTTATCTATATATCAGAAAATCATAGCGTTTTTTAACTTTAGTTTTCAATATTTTGTTGTTATATTACAATTATCAGTTTGAAAAATACCGAGTTCGTGATCGGCAACGAGGAAATTCCTAAAACTACGGATTTGTGACACACGAGGAGTGGAGGAAGGCTTCTCCATCAAAAGTGAAGATCTGAAATTCATACTGGACGGAAACCTTCCCAATCACTACACTGTATGTGATATTTTTTCTCTATCACACGCAGTACAAGAAATTCGTGATTAGATTGATTGATTGATTATTTGTTGTTTTTCGTCTCCGTCGAGAAATATTTCACTCATATTGAGACGTCACCATTGCCGGTGAAAGGCTGCAAATTAGGCCTATGCTTAGCACTCATGCTTTTAGCAGTGAGGGTTCTTTAGCGTGCCACACCTGCTGCGACACGGGACATCCGTTTTAGCTCACCTGAGCCGAAGGCTCAAGTGAGCTTTTCTGATCAAAAATTGTCCGTTGTCTGTCGTCGTCGTTGTCGGCGTCGTCGTCGTCGTGTCGTCGTCTGTCGTAAACTTTTCACATTTAACTTCTCTCTAAGAACCGCTGGGCCAAATTCAACACCAACTTGGTACAATCATCCTTAGGTGAAGGGGCTTCAATTTTGTTCAAATGAAGGACCAGGCCCTCATCAAAGGGAGATAATCACGAAAATGCAAAAATAGGGTGGTGTCATTTAAAAATCTTCTTCTCAAAACCAAGGGCCAGGAAAGCTGAAATTTATATGGAAGCTTCCTGATATAGTGGAGATTCAAGTTTGTTCAAATCATGACCCCCGGGGTATGATGGGGCCCCAATAGGGGATCAAATTTTACATATGATTATAGAGGAAAAATCTTTAAAAATCTTCTTCTCAAGAACTACTTGCCAGAAAGCTGAAAATTTATATGGAAGCTTTCTGAATAGAGGAGATTCAAGTTTGTTCAAATCATGACCTCTGGGGGTACGATGGGCCACAATAGGGGATCAAAAGTTTATACATATGAATATATAGGGAAAATCTTTAAAAATCTCTTCTCAAGAACCACGGGCCAGAAAGCTGAAATTTATATGGAATCTTCCTGATATAGAGGAGATTCAAGTTTGTTCAAATCATGACCCCAGGGGTACGATGGGCCACAATAGGGGATCAAAGTTTTACATGCAGATATATAGAGAAAACAAATCTTCTTCTCAAGAACATTGGGCCAGGAAAGCCGAAATTTATATGAAATCTTCCTGATATAGTGGAGATTCAAGTTTGTTCAAATCATGACCCTCGGGGGTATGATGAGGCCCCAATAGGGGATCAAAGTTTTACATGCAGATATATAGAGAAATTCTTTAAAAATCTTTTTCATTGATGTTTACCTGAAAGCTTCCTGATATGGAGTAGATTTAAGTTGGTTCAGATAATGCCTCCACCCGACATAGGTTAGATTTAGTCCACAGTGGTACATTCTAAATCCCAAACTACTGCTCTTCTTAGTGAAGCAGCTGTGCTCAGGTGAGCGATGTGGCCCTTGGGCCTCTTGTTAAGGTTATCTCCGAGGACCCGTGACATTCACACCTGTTGCCGAGCGTTTGGCAGTGGACTGTCACTACCTGTGCTAACGACTTAGGTCTGTCGCGGCCGGGATTCGAACACCCAACCTTCCGCATGCGAGGCGAACGCTCTAACCGACTGAGCCACCGCGCGGTTAATTCGTACGTTTAACACATCGTTAACTTTGCCATTTTACATTCAATCATTA
>CAJDSM010032528.1:20835-34594 GCA_903981925.1 Ostrea lurida
GCTCCGATTGGTTGAGACCAAATATGGTTAATGATTGAATGTAAGTGGCAAAGTTAACGATGGTGTTAAACGTACCGAATTAACCGCGGCGGTGGCTCAGTCGGTTAGAGCGTTCGCCTCGCATGCGGAAGGTTTGGGTGTTCGAATCCCGGCCGCGACAGACTAAGTCGTTAGCACAGGTAGTGACAGTCCCACTGCCAAACGCTCGTCAACAGGTGATAGAATGTCACGGGTCGCTCGGAGATAACCTTAACAAGAGGCCCAAGGGCCACATCGCTCACCTGAGCACAGCTGCTTCACTAAGAAGAGCAGTAGTTTTGGGATTTAGAATGTACCACTGTGGACTAAATCTAACCTATGTCGGGTGGAGGCATTATCTGAACCAACTTAAATCTACTCTCCATATCAGAAGCTTTCAGGTAAACATCAATGAAAAAGATTTTAAAGAATTTCTCTATATATCTGCAATGTAAAACTTTGATCCCCTATTGGGGCCTCATCATACCCCCGAGGGTCCATGATTTGACAATTGAATCTCCACTATATCGGAAGATTTCAATATAAATTCGGCTTTCCTGGCCCAATGTGTCTTGAGAAGAAGATTTGATTTTCTCTATATATCTGCTGTAAACTTTGATCCCCTATTGTGGCCCCATCGTACCCCTGGGGGTCATGATTTGAACAAACTTGAATCTCCTCTATATCAGGAAGATTCCATATAAATTTTCAGCTTTCTGGCCCCAGTGGTTCTTGAGAAGGACTTTTTAAAGATTTTCCCTATATATTCATATTGTAAAACTTTGATCCCCTATTGTGGCCCATCGTACCCCCGAGGGTCATGATTTGAACAAACTTGAATCTCCTCTATATCAGAAAGCTTCTATAATTTTTCAGCTTTCCTGGCAACAGTAGTTCTTGAGAAGAAGAATTTTTAAAGATTTTTCCTCTATAATCATATGTAAAACTTTGATCCCTATTGGGGCCCCATCATACCCCGGGGGTCTGATTTGAACAAACTTGAATCTCCACTATATTCAGGAAGCTTACCATATAAATTTCAGCTTTCCTGGCCCTTGGTTTGAGAGAAGTTTTTAAATGACACCACCTATTTTTTGCATTTTCGTGATTATCTCCCCTTTGATGAGGGCCTGGTCCTTCATTTGAACAAAATTGAAGCCCCTTCACCTAAGGATGATGTGTACCAGGTTGGTTGAATTTGGCCCAGCGGTTCTTTGAGAGAAGTTAGAATGTGAAAAGTTTACGAACGACGACGACAACGACGACGACGACGCCGACAACGACGACGACAGACAACGGACAATTTTGATCAGAAAAGCTCACTTGAGCCTTCGCTCAGGTGAGCTAAAACGGATGTCCGTGTCGCAGCAGGTGTGGCACGCTAAAGAACCCTCACTAGCTAAAAAGCCATGAGTGCTAAGCATAGGCCTAATTTGCAGCCTTTCACCGGCATGGTGACGTCTCAATATGAGATGAAATATTCTCGACGGGACGAAAAACAACAAATAATCAATCAATCAATCTAATACCGAATTTCTTGTACTGCGTGTGATAGAAAAAAATATCACATACAGTGTAGTGATTGGAAGGTTCCCGTCCAGTATGAATTTCAGATCTTCACTTTTGATGGAGAAGCCTTCCTCCACTCCTCGTGTGTTCACAAATCCGTAGTTTTAGGAATTTCCTCGTGCCGATCACGAACTCGGTATTTTTCAACTGATAATTGTAATTATAACAACAACATATTGAAAACTAAAGTTATAAAAACACTATGAATTTTTTGATATATAGATAGAAGTTCATTGGGTATACATACTGTATGCATGGCAATTGCTATTCAATGGTTTTGATTCACAAGATTTCAGTAGATACATATGCCCAACAGAAATTACTTAACTTTTATCAGAACTATCCGAATAAAATGTGTTCCATTTCCTTCCTTTTACATGTATTCTATTTGTATTTTTTTTATAACAGCTACACAAACACCACAAAATAATGTAAAATTAAGATACCTTATTTCAAAGCCTTTGTTGGGGATGCTCAAAAATCTGGACATGAAATAGTTTAGACATGGTACTTTGATATTGCTCACCCTTTTAGTCAAACTGTTTTTCTGCACTTCCGGTGCATGCCCTGGACGATATATCCCCTTTAAAAATGGAGCTAATTGTGTTGATGAAGCTAGATTTCCCGGCACAAACTTGATCGATAAGTAAGTATATTCGGCTTCCGGAACTTCAGAAACGTTAGTCCCTCCAATGTTGCATAGTTAGTAATGTACTCTTTCAATTTTTTGGGAAGTCTGAAAATAATCACAATAGATTACCATTGTTGTTTCAAATGATGATTAGTAGTTTTATGGAAAGACGAAGATAACGAAAAGTGATCATCCATAACTTTTTATAGTGAATACAAGAAAAGAGATGTGCAAACGACGCCTGGATACTCAAGAGGTGGGAAAGTAAGCATCGTTATAAGCCCATTATCTTAACCGGTCACGGGATCGGAGTAATTCGTAGTCAAAAGCGGCCCTTGAAATCGGTCGTAATACATGTATTAAAAGTTCAGACAGCATTTTTACTCAATGACAGTTTGTACTGGAATTGCAAAATTGGATCGTTATATGTTGGACTTTAAACGATACCAATTTAAACCCTTTTTAACACCACTTTGCCTTTCAAAGCACTTGCTTTGATTAAAAACTAATCATACGCAGAACATTAAAAAAACTAATCACCAGCAGAACATTCAAAAACTAACTCAATGCAGATACGGTCTTGCCATATTGGTTAAAATGGGAGACAATACCATATGCAGGCATGAATTTATAGAAAACAGATCGTGAGGTGAAAACTTCAAGTTTGAATTAACTAGAAACTGTCCTATCAGGGACTAATACCTCCCCCCCCCCCCCCCAGCGAGGGGCACCACCATAATGAACACAACATATTTTCTCAGATTAACAGAAGTTGTCTAATCAATGGGTAATATAGTAATAATTCTTTTAGAGGAGTTGTGGAACGATGCATAATTCATACATTGGTGAAAAATGATTAAGTCCAAACGCTCAGTATCTTGTACAAAAATTGTCCAAAATAAAATTCCTTCACAATATGCACAACTCCATTATATAATTCTAACACTCCACAAAGTTTCATAAAAATCCTGCAGTCGTTTATGGAGGAGTTGCGGACAAGCGCACTGATGCATAGGTAGTTGGGGAAAATGCCTAAGTCCCAAAATGTTCATATTCTTGTCAAAAATTGTCAAAATAAATTCCTGAAATCATGCACAGTCTCCATTATGTATTTAACACTCCACAAAGTTTCATTGAAATCCTGCAAGTCGTTAGGAGGAGTTGCGGACAACAACATACTTTCGGACAGACACGGACGGAAGACGGACAGACTCAGACGAGGCAGACAGACAGGGTGGAAACCTATATACCCCCCCCAACTTCGTTTGGCGGGGGGTATAAAATAGATTATCTATGACATGCTAAAATCATTCTTTTTAAATACGGGATCTTCACACTAATGTTTTGTTTTTTAAATGTAAGGCAAAGATAACGAACAGTGATTACTTCGTAAGTAATATTTCGTAATATTTAGGGTGAGGGAGCTAACATACTTCAGAGAAAAATCGACTACAGTGGACTTAAGCTGTTAGGAAGTCATATTTCGTTTTATTTCATCCACGAGATACTCTACTAGAGTTTTAATAATAAGCAGGCCAATAAAAGAACAGCGATGAATTTCGTTAGTTCCCAAACAAAATCACCAAAACAAGTATGGGCAAAACGGGAAAATCTTATTAATTTTGCATGGCTGCTTATGTCACACGATGTGGTTGGCAAAATGGTAAGGAAAGCACAAAATATTTAAAACTTTTGTTTCATCAAAGTAAGTTGGTGGTGTTTAGAAAAAAGATTTCTCCAAGTTATATTATTAATATTTTAAGAAAAAAATTAATTGTGTATGCCATCAATTCATCGTCCAGTCAGGGTGATCTCTCCATGGGTGATCTCTCTCTGGAATGGGTTGTTTAAGGGACCATCTTTAAATACAGCATTCATTATCATACATGTAGAATATTGTATATACGTTGATGTTAATGTAAATGAATGTCATATCGCTAACGATGTCTGTCCAAATTTTAAGAAGACATATTAAAAAAGTTTTAATATTTAGATACAATTAAGAAAATATAATATCAAATTATAGCCATGAGTAATTTGGTTTGTTTTTCACTTTTCAGCTTTACGTTACCATGAACACTATATCTTGTCGAAAGCAGATGATACTGTTCATAATCAACTAACCAACTGAAAATTATAATATACTATAGCTGTGTAGTTCATGATGTAAAAGATTGACACGAAGTTATAATGTTTTTGCGCACAAGAAAGAATATAATTACAAAAACACAGAATCGGACGAAAGGCTCAAAACTATACTGTATCCCCAAATATTCGTTCCAATGTCTCAGATGGACATGTTTTTGAACTTTTCTTATTTTCCTAAAGTGTATATTTCATGAATTTTTTCCTTGAATTTTTGGACATCAAGAAAGGCAGAAGAGACAAAGAGAAAACTAATTAATATTACAATGTAGGTTTTGCCGCGAAGTTACTATAAATTGAGTTGTCTGTGATTAATTACTCTGTCAATGTCAACCTGCCTTTAACTCAGTCTTTTATCATGCACAGAGTGACGTCGAAAAGTATTGGATCAAAGATACATGATCTATGACATTTTCTTATATGATTCAGGTCAATCTCTTCAATATCATGATGTCCATCTATATCTTCTTTGCTGAAGAAATAAATCATTATCTGCAAATAGAGTGATTTTTACTCACTTTACTAGATAGTACCTCAGAGGTTTGTAACCTTTGTTATGTTCCCTGTTTAGCTATGGTACTGTGCGTTTTCTCCTCCATTTCAACGAACTGCTACCTCCCAAATATATGGGGGAATACCGCGAATAGTAATCACCAGTTTTGTTAACGGATTTGGTTAATGTTACCACTAACTCCTTAAACATGGTCCGATATGTTTTAATTTTCCATGGAATTTTTTCTTTTCTTACAGCACTCATTGCCTCCTTTACCACTGCCTGATCACGTAAAAGCATGACCTGTTATTTGTCCCAGCCTGAATCAGATTTCCAGCTCTTTTACCGTGTATCCCCCGTATCCATTGTTGTCTTGTTGTAGAAGACGGTGACCGTGGGTCCTTACGTCACACTCGTGGAATTTCATGAGCAGTACCTCCATCTACTTGAGTTTGTAAAAAGCTCAAACTGACAGTCCTGCCTATCCATTAGATTAGTTGGAATCTGTATCGTTACAATTGAGTTAATATCCATTTCTTTTGGTATTAGGTTGAGACCAATATGGTTAATGATTGAATGTAAAATGGCAAAGTTAACAATGTGTTAAACGTAATCATCATCCCAAAACACATATATATCAAGTCGAGTGCAGGGCAACACGAACCTCCGACAAAAGCGACGAAGGCAGTATCACTTGCTATGGAGGAGTGGACATCCTTTGCCAACCGGTCACACCCACCGCTAGCCCTTAGTCGATCTGTTAAAAGCTGAACTTTTACCTCTTTGTAATCACTATTATTTAAATTCTTTTTAGATTTGGTATAAAGCATCATCGGAACAAGGGGGCATAAATCATAAGATTGGGAACTCTTGCACTCCTGGGCCTTAGGAGCGATGCAAACACTGTCATTGAATTAAATGTCAAATGTTCAAAACCATGTTATCTACTTCCATACACACGGACAAAAACCACAGGGGTCAAGACCGTTTATTAAATCTTAAAAAAATGTTCTTTACTTCCATAGATATTTAAGAAAAACTAAATGCATGATTATAATGTCCATGAAGCTACTTACTACAATTGTAAAACCCATGTCTCCAGGGCTAGGGATTAAAGCCCTGGTGCCTGGGCCATATAGAAAAATGTGTCCAATCTCAGGAAATCTTTTCTTCTTTCATAGATAGTTAATAATTATCCGTTTCGCTTTTTATGATTTTATATCTTAAACTTTTACACAATGCTACGAATTGCTGTGTAAATTAAGATTTTAATGCATGTGAATGAGATGACATTGCTTGTTTATGATTGCAGTTTAATCCAGTAGAAAATGCTACACCAAAAGTTCCCGGATTTATTAGAGATCCGACATTGAAGGACAAAATGCATGTTGTTGTCTTTGTAATCGATGGCAGCACTCTAGATGTTTTACCTGAAGGAATTGTGAAAAAACTCAAAAAGATGAAATCTTTTGTGGTTGACAGAGGTATGTACATATATATATATCAGCATGGCCCAAGCGAAATATATTGCATATGATTTAATTAATTTACGGTACAATTTGTATATTTTGATTTTATACTAATTGGATCGGTGTCATACTATCTAGCCCTCTATGCAAGCTTGATCTTCAACATGAAATTTATTTCGGGTGCTTTCGTACAGCTATTATGTTTGATATATTCAAATTTTACCTTTCATCACCAAATACAAGCGAATTATTTTCTTCATAAAGATATACCTCAGATAGTTTTCCTGACCAAAATGGACAAAGTCTGCTCACAAGTCGAGGAAGACACCAGCAACATGTTTGTTAGTGAAGTAGTCGAAAACACTGTAAGCAGAGCGGCTGAAGTCATTGGTATCCCGAGATCCCACGTTCTTCCAGTGAAGAATTATGAAAAGGAAGGCGAACTCCGTACTAATGTGGACATCCTGGCTTTAAATGCCTTGCGACGTGCGCTCATGTTTGCTGACGACTTTCTAGAAAATCAGTACGACCTGGAAAAAGAAAAAGCACGCACTGTGAATGTAAAAGAATAGATCAACTTCCTTGTGCATCTGCATATATAGCTGATATTCAATAGATTTATATCCATTTTGTACAGCTATCATGTTTGATATATACAATTGACCTTATTTGCATTTACAAATTATTACTAAGTATTATGTTGACTGATTTGTTTCATTTTAGACTGTCATTTTCGTACTAGATTTGACGACGGGTAACCCTGTTTACTTACTCCTCCATGGCATCTGATCCTGCCTTCGCTTTTGTCGAAGGTCGGTGTTGCCCAACACTCGATTTTGTATGTGTTTTGGGACTATGCTTAGTTTATATACTTGTTATTTCCCCATTTTATTCCATGTACCGGCAATTATTTGGGTTGACATCAGCACGTGAGGCGTCAACTTATTCTTTTATTTGTCCTTACTTATATGAGTCATATATAAATAGTGAGCTCGACATTGCGCTAAACATTGCAAATGAATAGTTATTATTGCCTAAAAATGTTTATCCCATGCATGGANCACATTGCGTTAAACATTGCATATGTACCTTACCATATCCTTCAAACATATGTATTTATACTTTGTAAATGTGTAAAAGAATTAGCAAATTTAATGTCATACGCAACGTTTGTTAGCAGTATACAAAAAAGGTGAATTTAACATTGTGTCAAACGTCGTAATCATAATCCAATAAAACATATACAAAATCGAGTGTAGGGCAACAACGGACCTCCGACAAAAGCGAAGGTAGGATCAGGTGTCATGGAGAGAGTAAAGCATCCTCTGCTGACCGGTCACACCTGACGTGAACCCTTAGTCGAAATATATAAATACATATTTTATAGAACTATTCTTAATAATAAAATTTAGTATCCTTTAGATATTCTTTGAGAAAAAATCAGACCATATATTTCCTGTGTTCTGGAAAAGATAACCTGTGATGAATGTAATTTGCACAATTATTCATACTTTGAATTCTGAGTTAACCTCTCTTTGGAGAAAGCAAATGCAATGCAACTGCACGTATATTACTACAAAAACATTGTCAGTTGTTGTTTGATTATATTTTTATCATCATCAAATAATTCTGAGGGGATTGAATGATGTTTGTGATTTCTGTAACTCTTATTATTATCATTGGAATCTTCAATTGGGAGATAGAAAAAAATGTGAGAATGTACATTGCGTATGCCCTTAACAGAAAGACAAACGAGATTTCAAATGAATATGTATAATTGCCTAAAAATGTTTATCCCATGCATGGATTGCCTACTATCTACTAGAAAATAACGCACTCTATGCTATGGTTGGAATATATCAACGTTTAAGATGTGTCCTTTGGCGATGTTGCCTTCATTAAAGCTGACATGTTAAATCACCTATCGTACTCGTCTGCCATCGCTGCGTGCATATAACCTCAAGTATTGTGCTACACTACATGAAAAAATAATGCTAACAAACAGTGTTCAATTCCTTAATTTCCAAACATATACAAAATTAAGAGTTTCCTGTCACACATTTAGACAAGCACACAACCAGCTCTGTCCGGCTTTTGGAAATTTTGATATATCAATGTCGAAATCAAAAATAGGTGTACGTGACTTTTTATAGCACTACTGGACGGGAAATTTACTGAAAGTGTCATTTGACTGATAATCACTGATATTATGCTGATAATTACTGAGATTTTACTGTTGGTACTGGTAATTGCTGTGCGGTGTTGATATTTACTGTGGGTTTTACTGTGGTTTTCTAATATTTAACTGATAATGTACTGTGAAAATAGTGTGGGTTCTGAGAAGTGCTGATAATATAAATACAAATATAACGAATAGTGATAATATTCGTAAGTCCCAAATAGAGTACAAAAACAAGAGCTGGGCAAACACGGACCCCTGGACTCATCAGAGGTGGGATCAGGTGCCTAGAAGGATTAAGCATCCCCTGTTGACCGGTCACACCCGCCGTGAGCCCATCAGTATTCATCAGGTAAACGGAGCAATCCATCGTCAATTAAGTGTGTGAAAACGGCTTAACATGGTCATGAACACATCAGACAACATTTGACTCAATGGTAAGGTCATATTTGTAAAAACTAAGTTGTTATAACGACCATATAATTTAACGATGCTGCCTTTAATGTGACTGTGACGCCCCGCAACAACAACTTGTTTGTAAAGGTGCCTGCCTCGATTTAGAAACTGTTCATACGCAAACCAAGCTCTTGGTGTATCGAAATAAAATTGAGAGACATACACACCAATATGCAGGTGATGATGGAATATTTGCTACATAAATATGGGAAATTGTGCGATGGAGAAGCTGAATTCGTCCCCGTTTGTCATAAAGTTGAGTAGTTAGTTTGCCGTTAATGTCAATTTTCAATGAAATATCCAAGTACGAATCAGACATGAAAGATTTGTGGTGTACTTTATTCTAGTTCGGTCACAGACACCAGATCCGCCTCTTATCTGATCAGTAAAACGGTTAATCATAGTTAAAATCATTTGCGTAAAGAAGACCCGACAGTATCCAATTCAGATATTTTGCAAACTAACCATACAAATGTCGCATTGTACACTGGAGTATAAATGAACAACGTTTTTCTTGAAAGGCACTTGGAAACATGTAAATCGCAGTACTACTAGTCACCAACAACGAGATTCATCAATAGCCTTTCATTACAATGCACAAGAACGTTTCAGTTTTCAATGATCTCAAAGTATTGTATATTGCACATACATTTATTATGTCTCCCAAACGAAGTTTGGAGACTTATTTATTTTTTTTCAGGTCTTAGAATTCTTTCTCGCCTTTTTGTCGTGCCTATTTACTGTCGATACTTTTCCCACCATTTCTAAGATATGATAAGCCAGTGTATGTAGATGTGCGAACGGTTAGGATACATTGGGAAGATCAAAAGGGGTTGGGTTAAAAGAACTCTAAGGGGGAAATTGATTCCAAAATTCAAACAGATGTTAAGTTGATAAATGATCGGATGAGTCATGAGGTTGTCCAGAAATGAAAAGGTAGTACCTAAGTCAAATGACTCCAGTGATCTTGACTTCTGACTTGAAAAAAATGGTATTACTTAAGAACCAGGTCTTGATAAAAGCATGGAAGCTCCAGAAAAGACGAAAGTACAAGGTACAATCACCTTGATCTTTGGCCTTTAACATAAAATTGATATTACTTTAAAAACCGAACTGATAGAGACATAGGATTTTCAGAAATTATTAGAAGGTAGTATGGTCTCAAGTGAATATGGTGACCTTGACCTTGAAACAGAAATTGGGTATGAATTCAGAACCATGTCTGTTAGAAAACATGTGCAATAACCGAATGTGAGCTACAAAGTAGCACATCAGTATACTTTGAACCTAATAATTATAGTAACTTGTATAACTTTACATTGATTTATTGTATCATATTAAAATGGCGAATGTAAGTACAAAGATCAAACGTAAATCATTAGCTCCAAACAAAACACAACAAAATTGAGTATAAGGCAAACAGGACCTTCGAACGAAAAAGCGAAGGCAGGATCAGGTGCCATGGAGGAGTAAGCATCCTCTGCTTGACCGGTCCACACCCGCCATTTAAATCATTTAACTCATTTAATTTTATTTTTGGACCCATCTTTTCGCACTACATTGATCATTTTATAAAAGTTTATGTTTCGGATTTCCAAACATTTTCGATTGGAGCATCACTGAAGAGACATAATTGGTACGCGTGTATATGATTTATATTATGAACCCCTTGGGTTCGAGGCCTCTGCTGGTTGGACTCTTAGTCCCCAAGGGTCTCTTACAGTCCGATCTATGTAAAACTATGTTACTACTTGAAATACGATATGTATTTAATTGGCAGTGGTAAAATTAGAAATTCATATGAAAATTAAAGATTATCTCCATCAGGCATAGCTCTGATTCTTCGAAAAGTTTTTGGCCCCCAATCTTTTGGCACTGCCATTAGATCACTTTTATAAAAGTTTAATGGTTTTGGATTTCCAACCATTTCGGTTTGAGCATCACTGAAGAGACATGATTTTGTTCGAAATGCGCATCTGGTGCAAAAAAATTTGGTACGTAATATGGATTTATATTTCAAAGTGATTACCTATCGCCCATATTCATTGGTTAAAACACTTTTAAAGAAATTTGTGTGATTTTACAAATCACGTTACCTGAACAATAGTCCAAAGCCTAAATGGACATTATTTGTTGTAAATATAAAATGGCGAAAGTAACAAAGTATGAAACGTAATCATAGTCCAAAAAACACATACAAAATCGAGTGAGGGGCACACGGACTTCGACGAAAGCGAAGGCAGATCAGGGTGCCATGGAAGGAGTAAGGCTTCCTCTGCTGACCGTCACACCCGCCGTGAAGCCGTAGTCGATAACAAAGTTAAACGGGTAACCCGTAAAATAAAATAAAAACATAAGAAATAAATCCTTAATATTTTTTCGAAGTGATGTACAGTTTATCACGAGATTTTAGCGATAAAACTTTCATCATTGGCGCTTCGTGGCATTGATTTAGTTGTACGCGTCCAAATCACCCGTAAAAAAAAATGTAAAATTCATTTCTTATTTGAATGTGAGTTGTTGAGTTGCATGTACTGGGGCTGGCTGATTGTGTTTTAGAATGAACTTGTAATTTGAAACAAAAATATGCTTTTTTTTTGGGGTTTCTTGGGGCGAATTTAATATCTGTCCCTAAAATATTAAAAGCCATTTTTTTTTTTATATATATCATGTTTTATTTCGCCAGAACCTATATCATAACAAATAAGTGACAGCTTAACAAATATATCGAAAAGGCAACTGCCGAGGATGGGGCCTCGACTAAGCTCCACTATTACAATGTAAATAATGCTAAAAATCACGCAGGATGTATAATAATATGGTTAATATATTGAATAATACATTATAATACATAGATTATACTGAGTAATGAATATTTAAGTAGTTAACCATAAGTTAATATATAGGACAATTTAATGTATGATACACATAATATTTGTATTGTACAGTATGATGAGCAATTTAAGTAAAGATTTTCATATTCAAAAAAACTAAAAACAAAAAAAAAACAAAAAAACAAAAAACAAAAAAACATTACATACAATGGAAAAGTTTAAATGAAATGTTTATTGACATATTTAACAAAATGTAAACATTCTCCAGATTTTTACAGTGGTATCTTCGTTGTAATGAATCTGCCTTGTTTTGACAATTCTGGTTGACGCGAAAGTCTACTTAATGCATTGATTGAATTGATTTATTTGTTTGTTTTTCGTTCCCGTTGGAGAAGGTTTTAACGGCCCGTCTTAGGCGGGGTGTACTCATGTTAATGGTGTTTTCCCGTCCATTCGGCGTTTGTCCGAAATAGTTTGTCCGGCCCAAAACTTTTGACACCCTCTGTAGATTTAAACACAATTTTACAAATTGTTTGTCCTGGACCCAAGGAAATAGTATGACCTTGTGCCAAGGTTACTGGTAAATCAAGGTACTATGCACACCATTGGTTTTAAAACCTTTGTCTAAAGCCATAACTTTTGACCGAGTACAATGATTGGAATGTTATTTCACAGAATTGTTGGCCTGGAAACCAGAGAAATGTCATTAACATTAGCAATGGTCACTGATAAAGGTCACATTGCCATAGTGCTTTTAGCATTGTTCTGAAACCAGTAATATTTAAATCGAGTTCATCCATTGGAATATTATTTCACAGAAGTATTGCTAGACCCAAGGATGTGTTATGATCTTGGACAATTGTCACTGTCAAAGATCAAGGTCACAATACATATAGTATTTTTACTAATTGTCTGACGCCACATGGTAGTCTTATAATCTACATTGTTTCTTGTCACTTAATATTGAGACGTCACCATTGCCAGTGAAGGGCTGCTATTAACCTATGTTATAGTCACTTAATGGCTTTTAGCAGTGAGGGTTTTTCTTTGGAGTGCCACATCTGCCGCGCACGTGAACAATCCGTTTTAAGGTTGTATCCGAAAGACCCGTGATTCTCACGTCTAAATGTCGAGTTCTCTCTATTTTAATGTTTTAGGTTTGAAATGCTGTCATTCCGAGCAAGTGGCTCAAACTCACGATGTACGAGGCGTATCGCAGGATATAGTACTAATTTTTATTAAAAAAAATTAATATGCTGCGTTTCATCAAGGAAATTTGAGGTTCATTATTCATTTGAATGAACACGTTTTCAAATGTACATGTATTTCAAGCAGTGGTCGCAATAAACGCATGTAGCCTTTAAAGGACACGTTTTGAGCTAAAAATGTTAAGATTTAGATTTTTCAATTCTTTTATGTTAAAATGCTCGCTTACGGAATTTCATGGTCACTTAGCGAAGAATTGTAAAGTACGTATCTCACATGAAACTCAGCAACATGAGTACAATATTTTTGCTGACCATTAGATATTAACCCTTATATTGAGCGCCATTTCAAAATTAAAATGACAATCTAAAGTATAAATATATAGCTCAAACGTGACCATGTCCCTTTAAAGATGCAGTTTTTTATTGCGACACTGCTTAATACATGTACATGTTTAGCTCGAACGGTCCCCTGTCCTTTAATGCCTGATATTCTCCAAAATGAGATAAAATAAATCGGAACTGGATAACTGCATATCTGAAAGTGATCTCAAAGAGGGTTTGCAAGCAGAAAGCGGTGATTTTCCCCTAATCTGGACACTCGTGCGTAGAACTGAACCTTCATCCTACATTTTAAACTCCTTACTAATGTGCCCATTTAAATTACTTGTGGGGATTTCCCAGCACTAGGGCAATCGTAAAATATTTATGGTTTTCAATTCCATTTTTGTCCACTTATCATTTAAAAATTGGAAAATAA
>CAJDSM010032529.1:0-13467 GCA_903981925.1 Ostrea lurida
TAGGACCTTTGATGAAACAGGCTCCAGAATCCTTTGACGTCCTGGGTCTTGAAATACGAAATTGCTACTAGCTGTTCCAGAGTTATGTTTCACGAAATACCATTAGAGTTCGAGGACTCATTTTAAGCCTGACATGAATTCGGAGTCAGATTGACTGCGTAATGTTCGAAGCGACTGTGCAATGTGTTTGGTGTTTACACTGGAACCCCACTGGTCACATTTTTATTCACCCGTCGAAAACAGGACGTATTACGGTATATAGCGTCCGTCTGTCTGTCCGGGCTTTGTAAGCTCTGAACTAAGCTCGCAAGATCTTACAATTGGTACATATTGGATCAACTGATGAGAGAAGATGCTTAATGTTTCTCAGTGTCGTAAGTAAAGTCAGTCGTAGTTTCAACTTTAGTTAGGAATAGATAGCGTAGTAGGATCAGACTGATCCGTAAGCTCCAGGACTCAATACATGATGAGAGGAAGATGCATTGTTTTCAGGTCGGAGATCAAAGGTTCAAGTCGTAGTGTACTTGTAGGAAACGTTGTTGGCAGTATATAACAACTTAGTACAATTGATCACATGATGAGAGGAGATCTATTGTTTTTCCAAGATCGAGTCAAGGTCGTAGTGTCACTTAGTAGAAAATTAGCAGGATATAGGACGAATGTAAGCTCCAAGGATCTTACAACTTGTACAAATTGATCACCATGATGAAGGAAGACGCTATTTAAAGATAAGTCATAGTGTCACTTAGTAGGAAACGTAGACAAATTACAGACTGGATCGTAGCTCCAGGATCTTGCAACTTAGTACAATTTCACCTGATGAGAGGAAGATGCCTAAGTTTTTCAGGGTCGGAGTCAAAGTCATAGTCTTACTTAGTAGGACAAAACGTAGGCAGGATAAAACCTAATCTACTCAGATCTAGACGTGGTACTTGATCACCATGATGAGAAGAGATGTTCTATTGTTTTCGAAGGTCAAAGTTAAGGTCGTAGTACTATGTGTCAAATCAGTAGGAAAACGTTATAGGGAAACAGACCAAACCGCAAGACCCAGATCTTACAACTTGGTACAGTTAATTACCTGATGAGAGGATGATGTTTATTGTTATTTCAAGTCCAAGGTCACTGCCATCTATTAAGTTGATCGATTTTGATTGATTGATTATTTCTTGTTTTACGGTCTCACTCGAGATATTTCACTCAAATCGAGACGTACATTACCGGTGAAGGGCTTGCAAAAATCTAGGCCTATGTCGAACATCAGGCTTTGAGCAGGGAGAGATCTTTTTCGTGCCACATGCTGTGACACGGGACCTCGGTTTTTCCAGTTCATCCGAATGACCGCCCCATTTCAGTGCCTCTTAAGACACACAAGGGGATGCTGGGAACTATTCTAACCCGGACCCCCACAAGTTTGTCATCCATTAAGAAAACCCTGTAGGCATAACAGAGATCAAACTGTATTTGGGCTGGGACCATCAGACTTGGTACCTATGCACCTTATGCCAAGTGAAGGATACATATTGTTTCTCAATTAGCATGGTGGTGAATTAGCATTTAAAGGACAGTACAAACTGTTGAAATATGAATCCCACTAAAATATGTACGGGCGTAATTAATATGCCACGTTGGCATTGATCTTGTTAACGTTAACGTCTAGAAATTTACTGATCATTTTCTCAAGAGTGTTCAGAAAGTTGTTCAGGCCAATTAGATTTCTGTACCTTGTTCATCCAAGCCTGTACCCCATGTATCGTTATAAGTTGATTCAGTGAAAAGTGCCATTTTTACTTCTCTCAATTAACTTTTCACGAAACATTGTGCGCATTTATTGTGTCTCCCAAACGAAGTTCATCATTTTCTCTTCGCTTCTTCCGCCTAAAAATGCCCATAGCTGTTCATCGTACTAACCCGTTGTTGAAAGTATAAGATGTTCAGGGATATGAATGGCCAATGTATCTGGTCATGCAAAAATGTTTTATTTTTTAATTGAAGGGGTTAAGGGTACATTGGGGGGGGGGGGGGGGGGGTGAATAGTCTTGCAAGAACTATACTGGAAAAAAAAAAAAAAAAAAAAAAAAAAAAAAAAACAAAAAAAAAAAAAAAAAAAAAAAAAAAAAAAAAAAAAAAATAAAAAAAAAAACAAGTAAAAAAAAAAAAAAAAAAAACAAAAAAAAAAAATAAACAAAAAAAAAAAAAAAACAAAAAAAATTAAAAAAAAAAAAAAAAAAAAAAAATACAAAATAAAAAAATATAAAAAAAAAAAAAAAAAAAAAAAAAAAAAAAAAATAAAGAAAGAAAAAAAAAAAAAAAAAAATAAAAAAAAAAAACAAAAAAAAAAAAAAGAAAAAAAAAAAAAAAAAAAAAAAAAAAAAAAAAAAAAAAAAAAAAAAAAAAATTCATTTCCAACATTCAACAGATTTAACAAACAAAAAAAAGATGTCTACATCAAGGCCAAGTGATTCCAGTGATCGTGACCTTGGAATATAAAATTGGTATTCAGAATTAGGTCTGATGAAGACATGGGATTTTCAGAAAGGATGATCCTAGTACCAAGGACAATTAAGTGACTCGATCCCAGCGACCTCTTAATTGTAAATAAAACTTGCATAGCTTTGGAACTGGAATTCATAGAGACATGGGATCTTCAGAAACGATAAGAAGATGCAAATTAGTATCAATGTCAAACAAGATGAGTTTGACGCAAAGCATCAAATCGGCCACTAAAAATATGAAATATTATAATTCTAAGCTATTTCCAAAGTAACATACAGAAACGACCAACATACTCTTGTCCCCTATATTTCTTCCATGCCCTTCTACATTAAAATCCTAAATTGCAGAGAAGCTAAATTGATTTCTAAAATGTTAGAGCACCATTATGATGATATGCAAATAGAGCAACTATAATTAGTCAAAAAAGTGGTGTAATCTAACATTCATCAATGTAAACATAATCAAAGGCATATCTCAGATGTGTCAGATCTGTGTCACATGATGGTGGAGATATCATTTGCTGGACTGGCTATGCTGAACACAATTTGGATTTGTAGGTTGAGATTTTACATAAAGCATCAATCAAAATATACATGAATTGAATTGTTTGAAATCGCAGCATATTCAAACCAAAATGTCTTGTTTCTATCTACATGACTGTATTAATTTATTGAATCAATTCTAGAAATCCCATAATGAATTGCTTCTATATTTTGCACACTGTCATTTGGGGAGTACTTGTAGTTGTACAAACTTCGTAAAAAAAAAATCATTTTATTTATTGAATAATTAAAAAAGAATGAAATGCATTTATTACTGTTATCAATACCGTTATTTATACGTATTTTTAAAATCTTTTATTCAGAACTTTTACACATAATGATATTGTTGATAAAGAATCACTTTAACGAAACACTATAAAACAAAGACCCCCTCTCCCCATGCGCACATTCTAACACAATCACAAATAAATCGGCTGATTTTGATCTTGACTGTTGACCTTGATTAACTTTTGAACCGAAATCGATCTAGATATTATGGATGGGGATATTGGTGTATGTATTGATGTATTTTGAGTCCATAAAAGTATTTTATTAAATTCAAGAGAGTCTGGTTAAGGAAAGAAGTTTTGAATTTGAATCTTACACTCCCAGGCCTGCTTCGTACTAAGATATGTTATTGACCATGGATACTAATTATTGGCAGCAAACTTACAACTCAACTTTATGACAAACGAGATGATTTTCACTTCTTCCCCATCGCCGGGGGGGGGGGGGGGGGCACTTCATAATTTTATGGGTAGGGACGTGCCGCTAACATCGCAGGCCCCCACCCTTTTGAATATATTTAGATTGGGAATTGTATACCTTCTCATATAATTTTCTGTTCAAATGGTGACCTTTCCCATATGATATTCATGGGACTGCTGCTTTACTTGTGTAAGATTTATCAGAGCTTCATCAGCTGCAGCTGGAGAAAATTAGAGGCTATTCATATAATTAATTGAGTTAAAATTAATTACCTTAATAATCATATATTTCATGCTGATTTCTATACATTGTCATATATTCTGAAGTGGAAAAAGTCTACCTATTCCAGCTGCACATCCCTATCTATCATAATATAGGAAGTGCCCCCCCCCCCCCGGGCCCCATCGTCAACTTCTCATATTCTTAAGATTAGCATGACCACTCTAACCTAAAAATGCTAGCGTTGATTCAAATTCCATATGCCCCCGTCACTAGATTCTGGGGGACCATATAGTTTTAAGTCCCGTTTGCCTGAAACTCGGATGGTGCTCAAAACTTTTGAAGGTTGAGTGATAGCGCTATCATAACACTTTTCCGTGTCCCAAGACTCTTTTTGGATCAGGTTTTTTTCCCTTCTGAAAACCTAAAGATAACGAACAGTGATTGTATCGTTCTCATATATCCCACAAGAAATACAAAATTAAGAATTGGGGCAAACACTGACCCCTGGCTACATATATCGAAGGTGGGTTAGGTGCGTAGGAGGCCAGTAAACATCCCCTGTAGATTGGTCACACCTGATGTTCGGTGTTCGATAATCTACAGTCCCTGCGGAAACGTTCTACTTTACCATTTTTCCGTGCGGTCATCGTGCGTTCTGCGTGCGGTCACTGTGCGTTCCAGTTCAATTTTTCATTCATTGTTCAGCATGCGGTCACCGTGCGTTCAGTCATTTTTCATTCATTGTTCAGCATGCGGTCACCGTGCATGTGGTAAAGTAAAACGTTTTCAGGGACTGTAAACTGCAGAATTGTAGTTCTCTGAAAAAAGATTGCGGAGACTCTATGCAACAGAACTGTAGTTCTCTGGAAAAAAAAAATTGGGATAGATCTCTGATTTGTTGTAATATACAAATTAAGGGTCAATAATTTAAATTCACTTTTACTTTTTAATACAAAAGTTCTGATAGACCAAAAGCACATACACAGAGGATGTTTACAATATGCACCCCCAATCCCCCAAATTTGAGAAACAGTTTATGGTGATACTAAAATAAAATTAATAATAATAATAAAAACCGGGATTCTCAGCCTGTAATTATTTTTTGTTTCTGTAAATCCCCGCGGCTCCTATGCCCATGATAATACCCTTTCTCGGGAGTAACGAGTACACTCTGCTAGATATATATTATAATGTAATTATGTCGTGGTTGTCTTGGTTTATTGAAAAAATAGTTCATCATATTTTATTTAAGAACAAGAGACCCACGGGCCTTAACAATCACCTGATTATCAAGTCCAAAGAGGAAGTATCATATTTTGCATTTAAGCCTTTTGTTGTCCACATATCGTCTTTCAAAATATGAAAATGATTTCAGATGAGAAAATGGAAGTTTGAAGCATAAAAATCATTTCAACATTCCTCCTTTCAAATGAAGACCTTCCCATTTACATAGTGTATATCTATGGTTTAATATTGAAGATGTTAAATATCAAGGACTTAGATATTTGTTCTTCTTCAGAATATCACTCGTTGAACAGTTTTAGGGAATATTAGAAAGCGGGGTCATACTTTGTCTTTTTAGCAGATTCAGAGTTTTAAAGCCAAGCCTTTGTTCAAAATAACAACAGAAGAAAAAAAATCAAACAAAAAACAAAAAAACTTTGAAGATATGCATAGTATATGATTTTTGATTCTCAACATATAGATATCGTGTGAAAGGAGGTATGAGAATACAAGAAATTCATACTGTAAAACGAGAATATTTAGTACATATTTATTTTAGC
This sequence comes from Ostrea lurida, assembly GCA_903981925.1. Lineage (NCBI taxonomy): Eukaryota > Metazoa > Mollusca > Bivalvia > Ostreida > Ostreidae > Ostrea > Ostrea lurida. The sequence goes on from CAJDSM010032529.1 coordinate 5,753, forward strand.
GTCTTTAAATAGCGCAGATGTACGATTGCGCTAAATTAAGCTGATGTGATAGATTTTTCAAAACTTTGCAAAAAAACATTTCATTGTTATGTTACTTAATTCAAATTCTGCGAGATATACAGATTCATAAGTTAACTCATACCTCTTCATTTTCTATGACACAGTAACTTTAATATCGTGATTTGTTCATTATGCATGCTAACCTATGCCACAAAGCAAACATTTTATTATAAAAACACCCTATATAACCTTCTCACAGGCGTATTAGGGACGTTACGGTACTCGTTGTCAAAATACTCGACGGTATAAATTGGGAAAGTACTTCTTCAAACATGCTAGCGCATCGTGAAAAGTAGGCCTGAATATAGTGTTGTAGTTCATAAGGAAATGATTGTCATTGCAATATGTAAAGATTTCAACGACAAATCGTTACAAATGCAAGTATTAGATTTAGGAACATCTAGGGCTAATGCTATTTCAGGTTTGCATGCAATGTTTACTTTGAAAAGATATGGTATTGTCGAAAAGTGCGTTTGATATGCAAAACACTCATTCTATTGAGACCAAACGGCCAATCGGTGAGGAATATGGTAATCATGTTATGAAAACATTGCACGCTCACTGAACTACATGTATCATGCTGTAAAGTGGAATAAATCTACCTATGTCTGACACAAGTTTCCAAAGTCTTTGACTCAAAAGTATTTACACAGCAAGTTTTGACGTGTGTGTCAGAATTTGCATGTTCAAAACATGTGTGTAAACGGCCTTTAGGTATCTAGGGGCACGTTTGATAAGACGACTTTTGTATATTAGAGTTTGATACGCGCATGTGCAATAGATGAATACAACACTAGCAAATAAAACGTGGAGTGTTGTTTACAACATGGCTACCATTTTTTTCCTTGTGCTTCTGCCAATTTGGAAGAACTCGTGTTGACTCGAGTTCAACACTAGTGTGGATAACGGTGTTTGATTAACAATACTCGTAACACGTGTGTCTAATCAAACGTACCCTAGAAGTTTACGGCACAATGGCACGAACGGAACTCGAACGTACTACTGAGTTACTGCGACCTGCTTGAAGAGGATAATGATGCAACAATTGAATTAAAAGCGCGCATCAATTGAAGTATTTCTTTGCTTATAAATCCAATGAAGAGGGCAATATAATATTGTTAATTATTGTATCGCCTGTTGGCGTTAGCAGAGGCGACATCTGTTGTCTTGCGGCGTCGTCGGTTTCACAAAAATTACTGTCACATTTTTTTTCAGTAACCACACAGGCCAGCTTCCTGATATTTGGCACAGAGCATCAGTATGGAAAACTCACAGGCGCTTGACGTTTCAAAATAAATATAATTTAAAAAAATTATTCCTGTGTACTAACTTATTGTCAATAAGTTAGTACACAGGAATAATTTTTTTTAATTATATTTATTTGAAACGTCAAGCGCCTGTGGAAAACTGTATCGTGTAACGCAGTCTCCAAACTGCTGCATGCCAGCTTTCTACTTGACGCAACCTGGAATATTTTTAGCACAGAAAACTTTCTGTCACATTTCTCTCATGAACCACACAGACCAGCTTCCCGATATTAACCACAGAGCATAAATATAGAGAACTATTGTGTATAACGCAGTTTCCAATCTTCCTGTTTGGCGTAACTCAGAATATTTTTAACGTAGACAAATTTCATAATGAAGTAATTTGTCAAAAGAAATGAAGTAGGCAGGCGACATATGTCACTGGAAGATCTTTATATTTAAGTATACAGCTTTTGATCTTGGGGTGTAAATAAGAAATTAATCTTTTTTTTTTTTCGGGTGATGCAGGGATCATTGAATTTTAGACGGTAAAACTCATCAATGCGCGAAAAGTTTTACCGTCTAAAATCTTGGGTGATAACCTGCATATCACCCGAAAAAATATAAGATTTATTTCTTATCATTTAATTTTATATTACAACAACAAAACAATGTCCATTAGACATTACTTTTTGTTCAGGTACGTGATCGAAAATCACCTCAATTCTTAAAAGGTGTTTTAACCAATGAGAATCGACGTTAGGTGATCACGTGAAATAAAATTAAATGATACTATCATCATGTGTGCCACCTAGTAATGTCTTCTTGATAGTACTAGGTGCGAACTCAGAACTAGGTCAACTTGGGAAGTGTTGTAAATTGCTGCAACTTAATCACTTGATACAATATTTTATATAACCCTGGGAGGAAAATGTTGTACTGATAAACGGTATTCAGATTGAGACCAGTTACATATCCATGTGATCCAAAAATGAGTTGTACAACGAGACTCGCCATGCAGTTTTGACTGGGAGTATCGGCAGGATGATCTATAGCTTTTGTTGTTTGTCTCACAATTTTGGATTGATATTTTTCAGCATGCAGCTCTTACTAAATTGTATATATTCAACGCTTTGCAGAAAAGTTATGAATTGTACTTTGTAACACACAATACTGTCATGTTCTCATACAACTAGAGCAATAATAAACTAAAATCTCCAAAAAAATTAAATCATTAACATGAAACAACGTACATGTATTATGTTAATTGAATCAGATTATTACCGCGGGAAGTTATGTCATAAAGTTCTACTTATTTTTTCAGTTTTTATTTATTTAATGTTTTACAATGTTATATCTTATTGAATGAAGACCTTTAAAATTAAAAGACGTCAGTTTATTCCATGAATGCTGAAGTCATCATTTTAGAGTGTAATAAGCGTCAGGAAGGGGGGGGGGGTGCAAATCCACATTGTCTATAAGCAAATGTTTCAGATTTTTGTTCATTAATTTTTAGAAAAGTTCCCGTTTACACTGCGTTACCGGGATAGTCACATCCTCGTCCGAGGCATTAATAATGCACGTAATTGCTGTCCTTTCCCCAGCATGACAAATGTGCGGTACCAGTAAGACGTTTGAAAGCTGCGTTATATCTGGGCTGACTACAAAATCCTCCAGTGACAAGGTCATACATGTAGGGCTACTAAGGCGCAGTCTCCTGATTCTCTCCGTGGCGTCCAAACGTCATATGGACGGTCTCGTCACCCATGGTCAGTGTGTTTTGCCCAAGGCCCAGTCGGGTTTACTGGCGGTACACAAATCCCATTTCTAGCATCTGGCCCTGCAACGGGGCTATGTACACTTCCATGTCGAGCTCCGTACCTTCCAGGTGAATCCTCACGGGGTCAATCATACTGGCAGCCCCTTTCCCGGCCTGTATAAGGGTAACATGCTGCTTGGTGGGGGGGGGGGGGGGGGGGGCTTGGGGTCGAGCTACTCGTTGACTCGAGTCGACGATACAGTATACAATTTTATAGTGTCCACAACAGCCTGAAGCTCCACCCCCTGTACTACCATGTTAACGGTAAAGTCTTTAGTCGGGCGGATCTGTCCGACAGGCGCGGGATACACCCAGGGTCCCCCTGCAGGACATGTCCTGTGACTCTACCTCCGCTTTGCTGTTGACCACTTCCAGCCCACTCTCCTCCTTGGGCTGCAACTGCTGCATAGGCTCCTCTTCCAGGTCACCATCGGGCGCTGGGTCCGCGCCCGTCTTTTCCTCCGTAACAGACAAATCCCCCCAATCTTTCAGAAACTTCCCTGTTCGGCTGGCTCCCGGCGCCAAAACCTGGCAATTTCGGCACCGTGATTTCCTCAGGGGGAGTGAATTCCCCGGGACAAACGAAATCTCGTTCTGAAGGGGCTCATGCTTCTCCTCTCATCCTATGACACGTGCAGTCATCAAGTAGGGACCGTGTTTCTCCTCCCTTGGCGCCTCTCGGAATCTCACGTGGACCTTGCCCCTCTCTGATCGCCGCATACTCAGTCGACGCTTTCCCTTGGGTCCGCCTGAACCCAGGGTGTTAGTCCCCGGCGCTAATGGGGAACCGTACGTTCCGGTGTTAGCATCCTCATCTCCCTCTGCACGAACCCCTCGCTGGTCTGCAGTGGACGGGTATTGGATCCGCGTCTAGGTGGCTCCGGTGTACGAGGGCGGCTTTCCTGATTCTCCTTAGGTCTCGCCTTCGCCTCCTGCCGTTTGTTCACCTCGTCCTTAACCACAACTCCGAGCAGTCTCCTTTGAAGTGGTTTGTGGCTCTGCATGTATTTGAAACAGCCAGGAAGCTTCCGGTTGTTGCTAGGTGGGGGCGAGGGGGGGGGGGTGTCTCTAGGGAGAAAGGGTTCGGCCACGCAGATCCGCCAAATGCTGATCTACCTTCAGCATCTCCTGAGCTTATGATGGGGGTGATTCATCCTGTACAACTGCTCTCACGTCCCTCCTAGACTTGGACGACTTGTTCTGTTGAGACTCAGAGTGCTGGTGTAGTACAGCATCCAGTCTCCTCAACGGTTCTCAGCTAGCCACCTAGAGCATAGAGCCCTGTCCTCAACACCGTAGCACAAGCAGGGGGAGGCATGGATGCATCTGAATGTCCGGCACCAACGTAATTTTTAATCTATAGATAGACTTTTTGCGGGAATTTTCCCCAGTCATTATACTGTCAACCTTTGGTCGTCATGCAGTCCCAATGTCGTCAATCAATTCCGATGCTTATTTGACAAACAAATACACAATAAAATGTGTGAAACTATCATGTGTTCTGTTGCAACATCACTTCTGATGCAAAATACACATTAATTAGTACTCTTGTCTTTGCATGCTTCCATGGATATGGTTTCGACTAAACATGGTAATAACAAAATTTATGGTCGCCCTTGGGAGGAAAAAGATTTTTTTCGCCATCTTCATATATAGCGGAGATCATAAGCTTAAAATATTTATAGCTTGTCAATGTCAGTGCGATTTGTTGCTTTATTGGAAAACCCTTCCGCTTTGAAATAGACCACCTTTTTCTGAACAAAGAGTTTTCCTGGGAACTTTTATTTTGTCAGTACAAAGAAAAGAAATGTGCGTACGAATTCTCGGGGGAGGGGGGGGGACAACGAATTTTGGTAAAGGCCTTCTTGCTCTTGCTCAGGCAACCTAAAAATTTACATATATATATACACTTCACTTACAATCCATACGACTGATGCCATGTTGATGCTATAGGCTTATAAAGTGAAACGACACTAAGTCTTTTACTTATAACACCAGTGAAGTTAACCTTTACAAAGAACTCAGTTTAATACATTCAGCATGGCATTTTCGCAAGCTAAGGGTGACGCTCCACGGTGTTTCTCTTTTGAAAAAACACACACCGTGGAGCACCATCCTTGGCTAATTGCGAAGATTTATGTCGACAAGTATACATCAACATTTATTTATTTTAATTATTTAACAAGAGACCCACAGGCCTTAACAGTCACGCAGTCACCTGAGTATAATAGCCCACTACAAGCTTAGGTCTCGTATTGCAAGCTGAGGTCTCAATTACAAAAGGCGAAGTTAACTCGTGTCAAACGCAATCATAATCCAAAACAAAGAGCGGCCCATGGGCACATGCGCTCACCTGGCACAGCGCTTCACTAAGAAGAGCAGTAGTTTTGGGATTTAGAAATGTAACCACATGTGAATAATTTAACTATGTAGGGTGGAGGCATTATCTGAACCAACTTAAATCTTACTCTTATCAGGAGCTTTCAGGTAAACTGATACACTCTGTGTCAATTGAAAAAGATTTTAAAGAATTCTCTATATAATCTGCATGTTAAAACTTTTGATGCCCCCTGATGGGGTGCCGCTCATCATACCCCGAGGGGTCATGATTTGACAAACTTGAAATATCCCACTATATCAGGAAGATTTCAATACGCAGCTAGGTTAAGTGTTTCCCCGAAAAAATTCGCAGTAGCTGTTAACAAATGTACTCCAGTGCTCTTTCGCGGATCTGCACGTCAGCAATGCCAAAAAATTGCGTTCATAAATGTATAGCGATGAACTCATATCGTAGGGAAATTGTCCATATATATAGAGTCTCTTTTAGACTTCATTTACTACGGCTAACACAGGAAATAAAATATATACGTGTAAAATTTCACGTGAATTATTATACAATTTACTTTTCCTTAGTAGTTGGCATCACTCTCAAATTCTCGATATTCATCCATTGCGCAAATGTAATATCATAGCATTATATCGCGACCTTGAAATCCCCCTTTTCCTGCTCTAATACAATGGAACTCATTTTGCATAAAGAGGGTTATCGCCTGTAGAACACATGGACGCGACCAGTTTCACGATACCTGCTCACAGTCAGTACACAATTTTTTAGAATATAGATTGCATTATTCATATTTTTTGAAACAGTTGTTGGGAAGGCAAACTTCTTAACCTATATATTTAAGGTACGGGTATCTAAAAAGAATGGTGGGAACACTCCGGTAATTCGCGGAGGCTGTCATATAATAGATTATTGATTTTTACCATTTTTTCAGAGGAAAGTACTGCACTTGCTTCTCTTAACTTTTCAGCTTAGAATTTTTATATCTTTTTGAGCTTATTAAATAAATTCTCCGACTGGTAACACCGCCATTGATTGTCGAAAATTTGGCAATTAGTAACGACAGGGCCTGTCGATGTTTTCCCAACAAATAAGAGTCTTACGTAATCATAGCTGACGTCTACGGGATCACAATGTTAGTTATGTGGGAAATGTATGATACCCCGGTCCACAGTCAAGGTAAGTGGAAGTATGGTCTTTCGGTGTTTAACCCACTACGAGATAAATGTGGTATGTGTGGAAGTTTGACGGTGTAATTTCACAGCAGTTATCCCACTTGCATTTTCTTTTAAGGGAGACCTTAACGTAATTGCGTATAAATTGCAGCTTTCCTGGCCCAGGTGGTTCTTGGAGAAGAAGATTTTTAAAGATTTCCCTATTATATACTGCATGTAAAACCTTTGATCCCTTATTGTGTGCCCTATCGTACCCCCGGGTGTACATGATTTGGAACAAACTAATTGAATCTCCTCTATATCAGGCAAATTTCCAATAAAGTTTCCAGCTTTTCGCTGGCCAGTGGGTTCATTGAGAAGAAGCATTTTTAAAGATTTTTCCCTTATAATTCATATATGTAAATTTTGATCCCCGTATTGTGGCCCCATCGTACCCCCGGGGGTCATGATTTGAACAAACTTGAATCTCCCTCTATATCAGGAAGCTTTCCATATAAATTTCAGCTTTCCCGGCCCAGGTGGTTCTTGAGAAGAAGATTTTTAAAGATGTTCCCTATATAATCAATATGTACCAAACTCTTGATCCCTATTGTGGCCCCATCGTACCCCCTACTTCGGGGTCATTTGATTTTGACACACTTGAATCCTCCTCTATATCAGAAAGCTGTCATGTTAAATTTTCTGCTTTCCTGGCCCAGGTGGATTCTTGAGAAGAAGATTTTTAAAGATGTTTCCTATATATCATATGTAAACTTTGATCCCCTATTGTGGCCCCGATTCGTACCCCCGGGGATCATGATTTGAACAAAACTTGAATCTCCTCTAATATCAGGAAGCTTCCATATAAATTTCAGCTTTCCTGGTCAGTGGTTCGATGAAGAAGATTTTAAAGATTTTCCGCTAAATAATAATATAGTCAAACTTTGATCCCTATTGGGCCCATCGTACCCCGGGGGTCATGATTTGAACAAACTTGAATCTCCACTTTATATCAGGGAAGCTTCCTATAAATTTCAGCTTTTCTGGCTCAGTGGTTTATTTGTAACGAAGAAGATTTTTTATAATGACAC